>CM076580.1:302231193-302446193 GCA_034641835.2 Pinus albicaulis | reverse complement strand
CCCATTTCATTCACACAATACATAACTCAGGAATGAAACATAGTCTTCAGAAAATTAAATTATGCATTGACATACACAGTACTTACATTAACAATCTTCCTTCTTCGGCCTTATTTTCAATCAATGGCCCTTCTATCCTCACTACTCTGCACAGCCCCTGAACAGCTATATGCCCGTAGGCTTGCATTTATACCAATTTAATGGTGAATCGATTCAGGTTCCCTAACATCTCACAAATCTCTTCCAATTCCCAAATTCCTAACTCTAGATTAAATTCCTAAATTTGTGGGAATTGATTCCAACTCATTCCTACTCTGCAGTCTTTTCGAATCTCTCATCTCTTCATATGTCCAACTAATCAACTTCTCATGTTCTCTAATCATTCGAGAGCAGTTACAATTCTCTCCATATTTAATTAAGATTAATTAAAATTTACTCAATTTATTACATAAAGTCTAACTCTCTTGAAAACAAAAAACTCCTAAGTCTAAAAAGTGCATGGAATTTGTTTTTGGCTTAATGCCCCTGCATCCAAAGATAATATAACTAATGCAAATTACGTGAAGGTAATCTAACTATCAATGATACATAAGAGACAGTTAAACCTTCGGTGACTAGGCCCACCGTCTCCAGAAGTACTACCTAGACAAACTCAATTTGAAAGACTAAAGTAAAATCTCATTCAACTTTCATTACTCGAAATGTTTTACATAATAACCTCAAAAATGTTTAACTCAGGTTCTTGTATATAATATACAGTAAAATGATAAATCGAAGCATCAACAATGAGCGAACAACAATTTTCTTTTACTTTACTATCTTATATATTACATTTTTAAAATTGAATGTAGAGTTATCCTGATAATCAAAAGATTCTCAGGATTTCTCCTTCAACCATAAATCTTCGTATAGTATCAATTTGTTTCCTATTGCCTTCTTTTTCTGACCGTGTCAAGACATCTAGCTGTAACCTACTATTAATATGACGTTGTCTCAATCAGTATCTCACTCAGATATATTCAACAAACAATAGTCGTTCCTTTAGGCTGATCTGCATAACGATTTACCCGAATTACAACCTTTTTGATATCAGAAAAACTCACATTAACTATATCATTTTTTATTTACTTTTATCATTCTTTTCTCTTGAATTATTACAAGTGAGGATAAACTTGCCTAAAAATATAACAATTATTAAGGAAATAAGGAGGGAAATTATACCTTTTCCATGGCCCAACACAAGGCTTCCCACATTTTCCTGGCAGTATCTTTTCCAGCTATATGGGACAGTATGTGATCTTTGATCCCATCCAGGAGTAGCCTTTTCGCCTTTGCCATATCAGCCTTGTACTTTTTCAATGGATCTGGATCTGCTGGGACAACTATTGTGCTCTCCATGAAAAGATTTAGATCATAATCATCAAGAATACAAGTGATCCTTGCCTTCCAGATCACATAGTTGGAGGCTTCCTGCAACTAGTCCTGATCTCTAAGCCCATGAGCTGCCATGACCGTAAAAAATGTTGAATATGCTCCTCTTCTTCCTCCTCTATGCAACTGTTGGGGCCCTTGTTTTGAAATTAAACAGTTTTGAGTTGCGAATAACAGGTGGCAGAGAGTTGTCATGGTTGCGAAGAACTGAAGAACAGGTGGCGTGGCTGTTGCAGAAGCAGGCACAGATAGCAGAAGGAAGCGGCAGAAGACAATCAGTGGAATTCCCAATAATCAGGGAAAATCAGTAAACAACTAAGCGAAAAGGAAGGAAGGACTATCAGTCACACTGGCGACGGAACAAATAGGCAGCTGGCCAGCAGAGAAAGGAGGTTGGCACAGTAGGGATCAAAGAAAAAGAGCTGCAGGAGAGCTATATTCATTCTGTTCTCTCTCTCTCTGTTCGTTCTGTCCTGTTTTGCATAACCTTATTTTAATTAGTTTGGCTAAGATTGCTATGAGGAGCTTTGTAATGACCTTTTGTTGTTAATGCAACACTTTCTAATATAAGGCTGTTGTTCTGATTTCTGCCTCGTGTTATGGTTTAGTGGAATATGCGGGCTAATTTAAATTTTTAGTTATCATTCTGATCACGTTCATAAGCATTGTTATCTGCGGAGTATTTACATTTTCCTCGAGGTACTAGATTATGTATGGGTTATGCATCTATCATGCTTGATCTATACCTGATCTGATTCCAAACTCAGTAAGGTCGCGACACGCCTCGGGTGTGACTCTCTATTCCTTGGAACAGGGTGAAAATGTCGGTGTTGTGCTAGACTACTATGGAAACCCTTGTTGGCCTCCATCCTGAACCCGAGTCTTGGTCGTGAGACCTATTTTCTTGCCTACAAATGGTTCCGTTGCCGGGACCTGAAATTCCATTTTGGAGTTAGATTATGGTATCGCGGATCTTCGAGAAAGAAATACGAAACTAGTGGGATAACCACCTAGATCAGTTCATCGCTTAGCAAGCGGAGTTGAGACAAAAATGGGAGAAATTTGTTAAAAACCGGGTTCTATTCTCTGAATCCGCCAGTGATATTTACAAAATCTTATGGGGAAATTTCCAGAGGAACTCCACAACTGGTTGCGAAGACTGTAGGCCAAGACAGGCCAAAGAAGCTCGCGGAAGGTCTGTCGTAAGTGGGTGCACGTAGATCTGGTGGCTCTCCATTGATTGGATACAGATTTGACCCAAGCTGTAGATTTCTGGGTGCAATCTACCTTGGAAGGATACATCGTAGAGTTCGCAGTTGAATGCTACCTGTCTTTCTCCAAAGCAGAGGAGATATTCAGATTAGGGTTGTGCGGAGAGTTGTTGAAGGAGATCCCCCTGTGGGTCAAAGCCTTGATGGTAGACGAAGGATTAATGGAGTTCCAAAAATCTGAGATGGAGACCTAAACCTCCAGTATTGGGGGAAGGAGCTGAGGGAGAGATGCTACAAGTAAGTTGAGAAGGGGAATAAAGATATGGATGCTGAGACATCCAGTAGGTTGAGGGAACGATGAGCACATTGGAGGGCAAAACTCACTGAGAAGTGGCGAGAAAGGGTGATGAAAGAGTTGGAAAGACAGGAAAGGAATAGAAAAGACAAGGATTGTAGAAATTTGCTGAATAATGAAGATTTATCCACCGAGATTATCCTGATCACATATAAATTTGAATTCATATGCAACACATAATCTCTTCCACTCAGATCATCACACATGCGGAAATAAAACAAGCGGTATGCGATCAAAAGATCGTCAAAACATCACACACATTACACAGTATGTATGGGGAAAGCTTATAGCTGAAAACCCCTCAGCTATTCTATATATTATAATGGAGAGAACATGTAACAATACATAGCACAATACTCCTCACAAGTACTCAGTACTATCTCATAAAGTTACACACAAACTAGCTTGGTTTTGAACAAGTCACAGGTTCAAAACTCATCCACTAATTGCCTGCCTCTATTGCGCAATCAAGGCTAGTCTAAATAGAGATCCAAGTTCGAATCTCACTGGCTCCAACTGCGCAATTTTCATTGGTAATTTCCTCCAAGTGTGGTGCAAATCTCATGCACAACTAATGTCGCAACTGATAGCTAACTCAACCCTTTCATCTACCTCTTTCCAACGGTCTCAGTCGACATCCATCTGTTGTGGTATTTGATGTGTTCTTGAGTTGAATAATGAGTTAATAATTAGTGAATTAAATAATATTTAATTCACTCCACTCATTACTATTTGATTAGCTAGTTAAACTAATCTCAACTAGTTCAGCAGTTAAGCAAGACACAGTTCCACCAAGTTTGTCTCATCTTAAGGACATTGCCTTACCTGTGGAGTCCTAACTGAAGTCAACCATGCATGAGCTCACCAAACCCCTAGGAATAGCATAATTCCTCTGTCAGATGCATGAGCCACTTCCAAGGCTCGAACTGAAGTGCTTCAAGAGAGTAAACTGAAGTTTAGAGTCCAAATATTATTAAGGGTAAATAATATTTGACTTCCCTATTTTTAGGATAGGCAGTCTAAAAATAGACTTCGACCTATAGGTCCAAAAAATAGAGGTCCATCTATTTTTACCAACATGACCAATACTCCAAGAATAACATACTGCAACCCCTGGACCATGCTCCATATGTCTAAAAATAGACTTTGCGCCAAAAATAGCCTGCGGGCCCACTTAGTGAAGGCGACTTCATTTCACTAAGCTCCATCATCTTGCTGCATTTTCAACAAAGAGGAGGCGCCTCAGACGACAAATGAGATAGAAGGTCAGATGGGTTCTCGAGATACAGGAGGGACCATCAAGGAAGTGCGGCAAGTGTATAGGAGCCCAGCCCAAGCAGAAAAGGGAAAGGAGTACAATGAAGATGACGCGCACCCCAAGGAGATGTCTGATGTGGAGTTGCATGTTGCGATGGAGCAGCTATTTATAGAAGGGCCAATACCCATAATCCCAGGTAACTCTATTCCCCAAAGTTCAAGTAGCTCTAGTCCGGACCTTCCCCTAGTACTCTAACAGCCACTAGGTGAAATCTTTGTTAAGTTACAAGAATTGAAGTTACGAGAAGTAAGTAAGTTGAATAGTGTTCAGCCCACGATAGTAATACAAACTAGCAGCAGTGCTAGCCATACCGTTTCACAACCAGGAGTCAGGGGTTTTGTTCTAATAACCCCCACACAAGGAAGAATGGCAGGATCATTTACTCGATACCAGAGTTCTCTAGGAGGGGTAATGATGATGTTGAACAACACTGGTACCTCTGCGAGGCCATATGGATGGCTCAATAGATGCCAGAGGCAAGTAAGTTGATAGAATTTCAAACTACTCTCAGAGAGAGAGCTCTACGCTGGTTTATAAAATGATATAAGACTCATCAGAACCCAGTGATAGCAGATGTAAAGAGGGATTTTGTTAAGGAATTCAAGCTACCCCAAACAGACCAGCAGGGTTTGTTAGAGACGTGGGAGATCAAGCAGCGAGAAGGGGAAACTGCATGGGATCTAATGAGGAGATTCAAGGTTGTGATTTGAAAACTCAGCTATCCAATCGATCCAAACCATCAGAGATATTGGTTCATAAAGGCTCTTCTTCCATTAACAAGAACTCCATTAACTCAACAGAAGATCGAGACGTTACAAGATGCACTGGAGCAAGCGATGAAGATAGAGGCCATGGCGGGATACCCGCAATAGTTTAAAGGAGCATCGGCTCAGGACACCTCTATACTGAGGCTACAACATCAAATAGATAGCCTAACAGAGAAACTGAAGGAAATTCAACCAATGCGATCGGCAAGGCCAAATGTATGATGTACGCACTGTCTAGTGGAAGGACACGTGGTAACCGAATCTCTTAGGTTGCAGGGTCAGAATGTAGGAACATCAACAACAGGGGCATAGGGAGCTCCACCCATAGGAGGATTTGCGCAGATAAACTCCCAGGGGGTATATCCGCCGCAACACCAGTACGCGGGGTTCCCTGCACAACAGAATCCGTCTGCGACTAAATATTGTGAGATATGCAAGAGCATGGGCCATCCACCCCACCTATGCCTGATCTTACAAAAATACTCCAACCTTCCAAACAACATATACTGTGAGTTATGTGCTTCTATGACACACACCACAGAGCAGTGCAGGGCTCTGGATGCATTAGCGGAACGATTGGACAAGCCTTCATATAGAGTGAATGAGGCTCCCCGAGGATTGGGGGGAGGCATGAGAGGAGGCTGAGCTGGAGGCAGAGGGCCAGTACATTGTTACAACTGTGACCAAGAAGGTCGCGTGGCTAGGGAATGTCCACTTCCTAGAAGACTCTGGTGCTCTCAGTGCAAGGTTAACATGCACGCAACAGAGGATTTCCTAGAGCTCATTAAAGATGGGAAGAAAGAGCCAGACAAATAGGGACAAATCTGGTAAATGCAGAGCCAAGGATAATGGAGTCTCAAGCTATGTAGAATGTGGCCATCATGACACGAGGAGCAAAAAGGACCAAGGAGGATGCACACATGACGGACCCGATAAAATTGATAAGGCCAGCATCCCCAAAACGACTGTTCAGACCAGAAAAACAGAAGCAATTCTTTAAAGAATCGGTGGAAACCTTTGCCCAGCTTGGGGGAAGAAAAGGCATCGAATTGTCGCAGACCGAGGAGGAAAACGAGAACCAAGCTAGTTCAAGTACTACGATTCAGGAATGGTTTCGTCTGTTTCTAAAAATTGTTAACAACGTGCCAATGTTGGAACAATTAAAGCAGAACTTGGAAGGAGTAGTGCAGCAGGCCACAGGACCAGAAGAATCACCCGATGCAACACAAAAATACATACGAAGGGTGAAAAGAAATAAGAGAAGGACATGAAAAGAGTTCCGAGTGAATACCCAAGTTGCAAGATTCCAAATTAATGACACCATGCTTGACCTAGGGTCAGATGTCAATATTTTGCCAAGGAAGACATGGGAAGCATTGGGAAGGTCGAGGTTAACATATTCACCAATTCAACTCCGTATGGCGAACCAGTATTGCATTGTGTCCATAGGCAGATTGGAGGAGGTTGAGGTCGATGTTGTGGGAGTAAAGACGTATACAGACTTTGAGGTCATCGACATCATGGGGGATAAATATCCCTATCCCGCATTGTTGGGGATTGACTGGGCCTTTGAAAATTACGCAGTAATAGATTTGAAGAAATAACTGATGATCTTTGAGGATAGGGAGGTCATATTCACTCAGCCACTCGACCCGTTTCAAGGTCCCCGATACACATAGTTTGTAGATAACAAAGATAATGCTCAGCTTCTTGACCATCTTTATCAAATCACTGCTGGAAAAAGGGAAGATTACATCAACCCAACAACAGGGGGCTCCGTGAGTTGGAGAAGCATTCAAAGCTCAAACTTAGGCTCAAAGATAGCCTGGGATGATTGGCAGCAAGAGGGATATGAGACTAATGCAAGAAGATGCGCCAACATCGAAATAATCAATTGGATCGGGACTAAGGTAAGAGATTACCCAACTTTGTCCAATATGAACGTTGTAAATACTTTTATAACCAAAATAGAATATAAGGTACCAGAGGACCATAGGGTCCCACTAATGGACCTGGCTTTACAATCCACATCTACAAGATGGTGAGGTAACCACCGCAACTCACTGTCACGATGGGACATAGTTGCGGCAGCATTGAAAGCTAGGTTCAAGGAAGAAGAAGGACCATGCTTCAATGAAAAATACCAAGAGAACTTAGACCCCTGAAAACATTTGAAGGAATGTGAGGCACAATGGAAAACCACAGGATATCCGGAAGAGTTGTGGGTGCACCGATTTATACACTCACTGGATTTGGTTCCACAAGCCTGGTACCTAACGGAAGAGAAGAAGAGGGAAACCAGTACGTGACAAGAAGTTGCGGAGAAATTTACACAATGCTTATTGTTTGAAGGAAAAACAAAACCAGTCACATAATCATTGCAGGATATCAAGAAGGTACTATTCTTCCCGGAGATTAAGGAGGAGGACGAGCAAATTCTCCCAAACCAAGGCGTCAGACAGTCGGTAGCATGTAAAAAGATAAACAACGAGATGGATGACGATAATCTGGAAGATCTCAGGCACCCGTATTTCAAAGAAAAGGAGGGGGAGCAGGATATCAAAGAAGAACCGACAACGGAAGGAATCCACCTGCTACTGCTAAGAACCAAGAAAATAAATATTGGGACAGAAGAGAAACCCAAACTTGCGACAATCGGTGATTATTGGGATGAAGAGACAACTAAGGAGATATTCAGTCTACTACGGGAATACGAAGAATTGTTCCCGTCATCGGTAGTGGAGTTGAAGGGAATAAAAGGAGACCTGGGAGAAATGCATATCATCTTAAAACTCGAGGCAAAGCCAGTCAAGCACAGACCCTACCGGTTAAATCCAAGGGTGAAGGAAAAGGTCAAGGCAGAAATTGACAAAATGTTAAAGGCAGGGTTAATATTCCCAGTAGAGGAAGCAGAATGGGTAAGTCCCATATTTATACAAAGTAAGAAGGATAAGTTTGTAATATGGGTCTACGTTGACTACCGAAGCTTGAACAACACCTGTATACATGACCCATTCCCCACTCTGTTCAGCGACGAAGTCCTCGACAATGTCGTGGGGAATGAGGCATATTCCTTTATAGATGGATTCTTAGGGTACCATCAGGTATGAATAGTCGAGGAAGATAAGAAGAAAACAACTTTCACCACCGAATGGGGCTCTTTCGCATATCATGTGATGCCATTCATATTGAAAAATGCGTCAGCGGTATTTTTCATGCATTGTGATAGCAGCATTCCGAGAGTACATCCACAAGTTCCTAGAAGTCTATATGGATGACTGGACGGTCTACAACCTATTAAAAGACCATGCAACGTTGTTAAGAATAATGTTTGATAGGTGTAGGCAACTCCAAATTTCGTTGAACCTAAATAAATGCATCTTTGCAGCGCCTTTTGGAACACTGCGAGGACACATGGTATGTAAACAAGGAGTTTGCGTGGATCCAGCGAAGATAGCAGTGATAACTAACATGGAGGCTCCAGAAACTGTGAAACAGTTGAGGTCACTGCTGGACCACACAGGTTACTACAGGCGTTTCATCCGCAACTACGCGAAGATAACAGCCCCATTAGAGAAGTTGTTGCGGAAAATGGAGTAGTTTAGTTGGACAGAGGGTTGCACGACAACCCTGAATACTTTGAAGGAAATATTGGCAAGTGCACCAATATTGGTTCATCCGGATTGGGACAAGCAATTGCATGTCCACATCGATGCTTCGAGCATCACACTCAGAGCGGTTCTAGCCCAACCAGGGGACACTACAGTTGACCACCCAGTGTACTTTGCTAGTTGAAATTTATCAACAGCAGAACGGAACTACACCACGACAGAGCGGGAAGCATTAAGGGTGTATTCCCTTCAAAATTTCCGCCACTACCTATTGGGAGGTATGTTCAAGTTTTTCACAGACCATTCAACTTTAAGTACTTGGTAAACAAACCGGTCTTAAAGGGGAGAATATGCAGATGGCTCTTACTCTTCCAGGAGTTCACCTTTGAGGTGATCGTTAAACCCGGGAGACTGAACGTGGGACTAGACCACCTATCACAGTTGGAAAACGGGGAAAATGGAGGGTCCCTGGACGATTAGTTGCCTGGCGCTGATATTTTTCGGGTAGAAGCCATCTCCGACCAAATAGCAAGCTACCTAACAACAGGACAGTGCCCAAAAGAATATACCGCAATACAGAAAAGACACTTAGTAGTTCGAGCAACAAAGTACCAGCTCATCGCGGGACACTTGTATAAGATGGGACTAGACCAAATTTTACGAAGATGCGTTCTAGACCACGAGAGGGAAGCCATACTGTTGGAGTGCCACTCAGGAGTTGCGGGAGGGCATGTAGGAGCTAAACCGACGCCGAGGAACGTAATGCATGCGGGTCTATGGTGGTGTATGGTACATAGTGACAGCAAGGCATTCGTAAATAAATGCGATGTTTGACAGAGGATGAGACGTCCATCGCACAGAGACGAGCTTGCATTGCACCCATTAAAAGCATTGCAACCATTCGAGAAGTGGGCAGTCGATTTTATAGGCCCGATTGCACGCGCTGCAAGACACTCACAAGCCCGATATATCATCACAGCAACAGACTATTTGACAAGATGGGCAGAGGCAATGCCAGTGAAGGATTGTACAGCCGAAACAACGTCATGGTTCATATTTGAAAACATAATCAGCAGGTTTGGTTGCCCGAAAAGTCTGACAAGTGATCAGGGTACGCATTTCATCAATGCCACCATTAAATCCCTGCTCAAAAACTTCATGGTACAACATCACAAAAGCAGTCTGTACCACTCATAAGCCAATGGTACAGTGGAAGCATTCAACAAGATCCTGGAGAAGGGCTTGAAAAAGCTTTGCAACGCTCAATGGACAACTGGGACGAACGGATACCAGCAAGTTTGTGGGCATACAGAACAACAGTCAAGCGACTGAACAACCCGACACCATTCCAGCTGGTGTATGGAAGAGAAGCAGTAGTCCTAGCGGAATTCATCATACCCAGCCTCTTAATCGCAACATCAATCCAACTATCAGAAGAGGACTTGTTGAAGGAGCGATTGCAGGAATTACAAGAGCTCGAAGAAGAAAGTTTTTTAGCATAATTCCACCAAACGGTACAGAAGGAGCAGCAAAAAGCTTGGCACGACTACCATATCAAGCGCAATACTTTTCAGGTTGGCAGAAAGGTTTTACTTTATGACAATAAGTATCAGAAGTTCCCAGGGAAATTGCAAATGCATTAGTTAGGACCATACCATGTAATAGAAATCAAGGATTCAGGAGCAGTTTGGTTAGCACAACTGGACAGACAGGTTCTACAAGGATGGGTGAATGACGCACGCCTGAAACACTATCACGAGTAAGTTCCACATTTCCTTTCCAATAACTCTCGCAACCGAGAGAAGTCGACAGGGTAGATTAGATTAGATTAGATAGATTCAATAACTCTCTCGCACCCGAGAAGAGCTTAGATAGGATTTGCAATAAAAAAATTTGAGAGCACAAAGAAAAGAAAAAATTAAGTTGCTTTGCGGAGACCGCAACACAACCTATTGTGGTTGGGGGAAGGGTAGAGTCCAGCGTGTCATCCAAGTCAGACGAAAAAGCGTGTAGAACATCATTCCATCATCATTATGCATAGTACCCATGTCAGTCCGTAGGATTACGAAGATTTGAGAAACAATTGCCACAATTAGCATCGTCCATACCGCAATAAACTTTCGATAATAAGCCATAACTATCACCCATCACGTCTACCCAAACCCCGAAGCCACAATTAGCTTTGTCAGAACCCACCTCAGCTCAATAACTAATCACATGATTATAGCCACGAAGGAAGGCAAGGGAAAATTAATTAGTTATGGGGTATTATCAACCTCATGCGTGCTAGTTACTTACATAACCTGCATGAAAGAAAGCGCGAGAATGTTGGAGAAGTCTGATTTAAGCCAGAAACAACAAACATAACAAGGGAGACAACACCAGAGAAAGAGAAGGGGAGGAGTCTAGAAGCAGGAATTAATAAGGAAGAGGAGGAATAGCTCTGCAAGTGTAACAGAGAAGATCTAAAATGACCAGGGTAGCGCCAACAGTTGTTGAGCACAAGCTCGATGAAAGGGTTCAAAAGATGGAATCCCTGGTAGGCAAATACGATAGTGCCTCGTTGATTGATACCGACCTGACAGACTCCTTCCAATTTCCAACAATGAAGAAACATGTCTACATGGATAATTATGCTACAGAAGTAGGACAACAAGTAGCAAGAGTACTTCCAGAGTTCAGAGGTGTTCAAAAATCCACCATACTGAACCTAAGGAACCTGCCAGTGTTCAACACTACAGGGGCTGCAATGCAGTGCACCAAGTTTCTACTGAGCAAAATTCACAATGGGTCGCTGTGGTTGGGAAGATAAATCCCAATTCATGTGGAATACATTCATAGATTGACCGGGTTGTCGCAGGAAGGGAGAGACGTCTCCACAATGTTCCAGACTGTGTCCAAGAGAGTGAAGAAAGCAGGGGATGGTGACTACTACAGGAAGTATGACACCAAGAGAGGGGGAAAAGGATCCAAGATAGACTTAATCAACAACCCAACGATCAAGTTTTCCTGGTGCCTAATTGCAAGCAAGACAATGAGACACTACACTAGATACTATCTCAGTTGCGGAGCATTGTCTCTAGGGGGCACAACTGAACTGGTGCTCGTTTCTGCTCAATGAGTTGTTCGAAGCATGTGAGGACAACTATAAGAGGGCCACGAGATTCATCTACGGTTACCTTATAATGGCGCTGGCCATGTGGAAATGGACATTTCCAGGAATCAGGCAACCGCTGGAAGTGGCAGCAGGCCAACCACTAGCAATGAAGTTCACACCCTGGAAAACATCAGGGGTCCCCAGCTCTAAGGAGGTAAACGAGGAGGCGTTCAAATTCTGGTATAGCCAGATGGTGGATGTCGCGATGAGCCAATAGAGAATTCCAAGGACCTTGCTGGACAACTATGCTGCGCAAGTATGGTTTGGGGTTAACCATAAGCAAACCTACATCCAACCAGCATGTGTGATGGAGTCAATCTTTAAGATGAGGCCGTTGAAATTTCAAATCGATGAGCGGGCTTTTCATGCAGGAGTATGCTCGTGGCCAGGAGTAGCAATGGATATCAGAAGTAGAGTCTACGTCTATTCATTTGATGGTATGTTGCCGGATCCATTGCTAGGAGAGACATCAGAAGAAGCGATGGCTAGAATGTCGCGGCTACAGCTAACCCCAATCATCGAACAATTGAATACCAAGGTACAAAGCTTCAACCGTGCAGTCCAAACTTTAACAAGTGATTCCAATTTGTTTCCCACATTTAAGGAATTTCATGCCTCAAACTCTGCATCCTCTTCCATCGCAGTCCCCCTAGTCACACCCATATCACTCAATGTGTTTAATTAAACTCCACCAACAAGCTCGACTCTTGTCAAAAAGAGTAAAGCTTTGAAATCCCTAGTAGCTACACTAAAAGCAAAGAAGGCCAAAATCACAGTGTCCAACCAAGTAGTTGATCTCACAGGGGAAGATCAAATGCAACTTATGGATACAGGCCCCCCAATCAGAGAAGAACCAGTGACAGAGCCCCAACCGACTCAAGAGCAACCCCCAATAAACCCCTATTCTTTTCTAATTGTTTGTATATCACCTCCTCGCACTCACCAATCATCGGCCACCACCTCATTCACCTCCAAAGATCATCCATCTCGCACACCCTCCACATCAGCCACCATATCTGACCCAATCAAAGCACAAAATAAAACAAATGGAGATGTTGAGGTGGAGGTTAACTCCAATACAGTAGTGGTACCTGAGGTTAACCAAGCCCTGGTTAAACAGGTTTCGTTCCAAGAACTTTTAAGTCAAGAGGCATCTTTGCTGCAGACACAACTACCCCGACTGAAGAGCTGAATCCATTTTAGCAAGAAAACCTGATACTTTAGCAAGTGCAACCCAATATAGTTATGGGTAACCCCAGTAATCCAGTGCCGCAACCAACACAACCATAGTCACCACAAGAACACTCAGCAAGGTCCATTACAAGCGGTCAGCCGCTCCAAGAATGACAGCCAAATCAAGATAACTCCGGAGCAGAAAGCATGCAGACCTGGGGCATGACGCAGCTATACAATTTCATTCAGCGTGCAGCACAACAAGCTGAAGGGCTTCACTCGGAACTCTAGCAGAGATTCGAGCAGCAACGGGTACAAATTATCGCGCTTACTGAAGAGCGCGAACAACTGAAGATGGAAAAAAGCCAACTACAGGGCCAACTGGACATGGTAACCAAGGTTTTCCAGGATCTCTGGCCCACGGTGACAGCCCACAACAATCAAATACCAAGTGACATAGTAGAGGATGACATAGTCAGATGGTCCATTCACGTTCGAGTAGCCTATTCGAACCTCAACCGAGAAAACAAGGAACCGAGGGCAGCATTGGAGACCAGGCCTGTGCTACCGGACCCAGCAGTCATTTACATAGAGAAGATAGCAGAGCGAGAGACATAGGTAGTCAGAATGCAGGAAGTTCTATGTACTGCAACAAAGGAAGCATACGACCTACTGAAGGGTCTACATGAAGGTTCCACCTCGCTCACCTTAAAAGCACAGCCAGTTTCAGCGCAATTACAACAGGTATCGAAGGAGATCCAGGAAGCCACTGAATCGGACGGAATCGACAAATTGTACACTCAAGCGAAGGTGCTGGAAGTCCAAATACAACAGATTGAGGAGCATTCAACAACGACAAAACAAGCCCTCTAGGAACTGAGGCAGCCTGTAAAGACGACCACCCAAGTAATGCAGCAAATGGCCGCTGAGGCCAATATTCAAGTCAATAACGTCTTTGGTAGCCTACCAGCCATCTCCGGGGAGAAAGAGGTCGCCCAAGTCACAACAGAAACATACCTGCTCATGCAGGGATGACAACATGCCATTGATAGCTTCTGAGAGCTCAAGGCATCAACACTAACAAAGGTCCTAGAGTTGGGGCCCTTGTTTGGACAAGCAGAAGAAAGGGAGCAAGCAGAACGGACCACGGAAGCAAGCAGACCAATGGAGATGAAGGCAGTAGGAAACAGTTGACTTAGGCTGAGTCAATAGGATGTGGTCGGGGCTTGTTGGGGCCTTTGTTTTGAAATTAAATAGTTTTGAGTTGTAGATAACAGGTGGCAGAACGCCACAACGGTAGGCAGAGAGCTGTCATGGCTGCGAAGAACTGAAGAACAGGTGGCATGACTGTTGCGGCAGCAGGCACAGATAATAGAAGGAAGTGACATAAGACAATCAGTGGAATTCCCAATAATCATGGAAAAGTAGTAAACAGCTGAGCGGAAAGGAAGGAAGGACAGTCAGTCGAGCTGGCGACGGAACAAATAGGTAGCCAGCCAGCGGAGAAAGGAGGTTGGCACAGGGATCAGAGAACAGGAGCCGCAGGAGAGCTTTGTTCGTGCTGTTCATTCTGTTCTCTCTCTCTCTGTTCGTTTTGTCCTGTTTTGCATAACCTTATTGTAATCAGTTCGGCTAGGATCACTCTAAGGAGCTTTGTAATGACCTTTTGCTATTAATGCAACACTTTCTAATATAAGGCTGTTGTTCTGAGTTATGTCTTGTGTTATGGTTTAGTGGAATATGCAGGCTAATTTATATGTTTAGTTATCATTCTAATCACGTTCATAAGCATTGTTATATGTGGAGTATTTACATTTTCCTTGAGGTACTAGGTTCTGTATGGGTTATGAATATATGATGCTTGATCTATACATGATCTGATTCCAACCTCAGTAAGGTCACGACACACCTCGGGTGAGACTCTCTGTTCCTCGGAGTAGGGTGAAAATGTCGACGTTGTGCTAGACTACTATGGAAACCCTTGTTGGCCTCCATCCTGAACCTGGGTCTCGGTCCTAAGACCTCTTTTCTTGCCAATAGAAACACTAGACATGCTTACACACTCCTTTTGGAGCTCGTAGATCTGCTACCCAGATTTGCTACTCAGATCTTGGAAAAACTAAAAATCCCCAGCTAGGAACTTCTTGAGGAAGAAAATTCCCTCATTGTGTTATTTCTTCTTCTTACGACTTTATGCTCAGCAAAATCAAAATATGCCTGCAAAAACTGCGTCCCACCAGCTCTGCGCTTATCCCTCTGCCACGGTAAAATTCTGATATGAAAGTCTTACCTCTCTGTTGACTCACTCAGAGAGAGACCTTCCCGGAAATTTCAGCTCTCCTCGCCTGGACTGTGCAATCCCTTTGGGGATTCGAATTGCTGCTTTCTACAACTCTTCGGCCTTCAACTCAGTGATGGCTCTACTCTTCCCGTTTCACAATCAATGCTCTGATACCATGTGAAAAAATCCAAGATCTAGATTTGGAATCCCTACTGCAATAAGTTGAACTACTAAATATGATTTAACAAGTTATTAAAAAATTTCTTCTTAAAATATTGAAGCAGTTACTAAAGCAACATTCACCTATTAAAATACATATTTGAAAACAAAAGCTGAGCAAGAAAAATAATGCACACACAGGACACTGTTATTTTTGGACAAACGTCCCCAGAAAAACCTAAGGCAGAAAACTAATGCAGCAGATCTGAGGGTTTTATTATTAAGAAACAATTTTTCTATATACAACTATGAATGTCTCTCTTGACGATTCAATTATAGATAAATACTGACATAGAAAAATACAGTGAGTATACCTCACTCTGCAAGTCCTGGCTGATTCGGTAGCTGATATGACGAAACCCCAACACCCTTTGCACTGCATTTACATAATAGCTGCGTAGGCCTGCATGGGGTCAGATCTAGAACTATCTCACCCCTTTTGCGTAATCTTTCAACCCTTCCAGAAAATCGATCCAGCCTTCCCGGCTCAGATCTGGATTTCCCCAGCTGAAAGCATACTTTTTGCCGTAGAACTGCGTGGGGGCCTGCGTGGCCTTGCGTCACGTACTCTGACCTCTACGCAACCTCATCTTCGTCTTCCTCTGCCTCTCTGCTGCTGATCCTTGGCTCGGAGAAGATCCTCCTGCCAAAATTGTCTTTTCCCCTCAATTGCGTTGAAGAATCACTTAGATCTGATTTTCGTCTTGAGCACTGATCACTTCAGAAAAATCGATCTCTAGACCCTCTTGGTGTATCTTACAAATGACCCTCAAGCCTTCCTTTATAGCCTTCTCGTCGACAAATCAACGACCAAGATTAGATCTCCAATCAACGACTAAGATTATATTAGACTTGATCTACTTTATCTAGAAGATTCACCCACAGATTGCATTAATACTCATTAATTATTTTTATTTCCTAAGTTAGACTTAGGGTCCTCATTAAAAAAAAATATTTTTTCTTATAAAACTGTTTCTGGGTGGAATTTCCCAAAACGATTTCTGGGTTATTTGTAATGCATGTGTCTAAGCCTCTCCACAAAGTTTGAGACTTAGAGCACATCTGATGCTACCAAAAATCAACATAGGGTCCAACAAAGACCCCAATTCCTGGCCCCAAAGCAATGACAAAACAAGAATCTACTAACACCCAAAGACACGTCCCAGATTGGACGCCAAGTGGCCAGGAAACTAAAGGAGAAAAACCATTGAGCCCAAACAAGTCTAGGAGTGGAAAACCGAATGAAACCACAACGTAACCATTAGGAAAGAAACAAGACTGGGCTTAAGACTCCACACAAAAGCCATAGATTGACCAAAGGCTTAGAAACCCAACTAATAAGGGAGCCATAAGATATAAATGAGAGAAACAACATAAAAATAACAATCTCAAATGAATAAAAGGTACGAGAAATCCAAAGACAGGTAGGAAACCAATACTCGTACCTCACTATCCAGGAAGGTCGGGGATGACAAAAATCATGATTGAGACAATTGAGAGGGAGTGCCACTGAAGTCTGTTACATTGGTTTGATAACTCCATGAAATTCAATTTCACACTTCTCTAGTGGCTCCAGGCCTTGGTACAATGCTCCCACCCACCACCATGGCTAACCAGCTCTCACACACAGACACTGGGAGCAAGGGTAAAAGAAAACCAACTTGGGTCACTCCTTCTACTACACCATCAATAAGCAAGGATAAAAGCAAATGAGCCTAAACAAGTCGTGGAGTGGAAAACTAAAGGAATGAAACCAAAATGTGATCACCAAGAAAGAAACAAGATTGGGCTTAAGACTCCACACAAAAGCCATAGATTGACTAAAGGTTGGGAAACCCAACTAATAGGGGAGCCAAAAGATAAAAGTGAGAATAACAACATAAATAGAACAATCTCAAATGAATAAAAGGTACGGTAAATCCAAAGACATGTAGGAAAGCAATACCCGTACCTCGCTACCTAGGAAGGTCGGGGATGACAAAAATCATGATTGAGACAACTAGGAGTGAGTGCCACTGAAGTCCGTTACACCTGCCTGATAACTCCACGAAATTCCACTTCACACTTCTTTAGTGGCTCCAGGACTTGGTACAACACTCCCATCCACCACCATGGCTAACCAATCCTCACACACAAACAACAAGAGCATGTGTAAAAGAAAACCAGCGTGGGTCACTGCCTCTGCTACATTGTCAGCAAGCAACCCCCGCGTTAGGAAAATCCAAGGTTCACACCATCTTCTCGTCAAGCAAACCAACAATTCAAGCGTCTCACAAAAATATAGAGGGAAGTTTAATCGCACCAACAACAGGGTGTACTCACGCTAAAAAATAAATAAACAACTCCACACATTATCGTCTCATACCAATGAACCTACAACAACAAGACCATCATGTTAAGAGAAATTAAAGCTTGCATGCAACATTGCATGGGAGGGTTTGGTCACACCACCCCCTCTTAATTGCAGGAGCCAACGAGGTACTAGATACCCTCCCAACCTCCTGAAACAATTGTCCACTCGATTTAATTTTGGGAATGTTTAACATTTTTATACTCTAACTCAACTCGATTTGGAGAATCTTTAATTTTTAAAGATAAATTTAATTTTATAAGGAAATTAATATTTTATATTAACAAATATTTATATATATATTAAAATTCCACTATTTTGTTAAATACATTCATATAATTATTAATAGAAATTAATAAAATTTTAATATATTTTGAAAATGAAGTTTATTATATTAATAATAAAATCTAATATATTACAATATAAATAGTTTTTAGAATTAAATTATAAATTAATTTACTATTTGACTAAAATAATATTTAAAATATTCAATTATCCCAAAAAAATAAAATAAATTAAAATATTTTTTTAATCCCGATGTAATGTTTTTAATAAATTACGACCAAATTTATAGCAATTCAGACACTCATATTCACAATCTCAATGTTTCCTCGTTACACGCAGTAACACCGTCACCCATCAACTTCATTTTTAATTAATATTAAAAAATGTTTAATACTAAAATCATGGTTGTTTGCCAGTGACAAGCTGAATTTCTCTACGTGATAATCACGGAATCTATTATGCAGGACTTCGCCTTATAAACTGTTTGAGAATATTAATATGTAATTTGGCCGATCTGGATAGCTTATCCATTCCAGTGTGAGGAATCAAACTGCAGAGGAAGAAAGACAGCTAGAGAAGGGCGAGAGGAGAAGAGGGAGAACCGTAATTGCAATGGGGATAGCAAGGATCGCTGCAAGAAGATTTCCTCTTAAGAAATTCCCGCCGCTGACGAGGCCCAGCACCAGCAGTAGCACGGCCTCACCATCCAGCCCGCCGATTGAAAAGATTTTGATCGCAAATAGAGGCGAAATAGCCTGCCGCGTCATCAGGAGCGCAAGGAATCTGGGAATAAGGACGGTGGCCGTGTACAGCGAGGTAGACAAGAATGCCCTTCATGTAGAACAGGCGGACGAAGCTGTTTACATTGGCCCCGCTTCTGCACGCTCCAGTTACTTGAATGCCTCTGCCATTCTCAATGCTGCACGCCGCACTAAAGCTCATGTAAGTCGCATTCACTGCTATCTAATGCCAATTGGTTGAATTTTTCATTCAGATTGATCCAGGGAACAAATTTGAAAAGCATGGTAAAAATAAAACATGCTTTTTATTTGAGGAAAAGGGGAATATTATGTGGTAGGCCTTGATAAGAGTGGTTAACCTTATCTTATTTTGAAAATAATGTTAAACTATGTTATTTCTTTTTAAGATTTTATTTACATATATGAAAATTTTTTATCCCCAATAATAATACAAGTAATCATTAAAAGTTGAAATAATGAATTTATATTGAAATATAATGGTCTAAAAAGTTGACATTAGGTTTGAAGAAAGGCTAGTCTTTCTTTGGTCTAGGATCAACACAAGAGAGGGATATTCTTCTATCCAAACACAAATATCTAATAAATCTTAACATATTGTAGATATTGTTTTTAAATAAACAAATATGTTATGTATGGAAGATATATGTTATACTTTGTGAAACGATCTTTTATCTAACCTAATCAAGAAGTTGTCCAAAGATCAGTTTGCATGGTACAATACTTTTCACTCTAGTACTTTAATAGGTTTATGTGAATAGTTTTAGAAATCGGAGTCTAAGCATCTTGTGGTTCTAGAGATGTATCCTAAATTGTTTCACATTTGGAAACTCAGTTAGAAATTCATGTCCTTTTAAGAGATGATTAAAGATGTTCTACTTTGAGCTTATTAGAAGTGGTCATAAATGTCCAAGGGAAGATTAATGAGGTTTTGATATCTGATTTTGAGATTGGAGAGATTTTCATAAAAAAATTCTAGTAGACGAAAAACATGAAAATTGACGAAAAACATGAAAATTAGTTGTGGACAAGATGCCATTTCATTCTTGTAGCTATGTTTCAATTACCATAAAAGAATTTAGATTCTTAACTTTCATGGAAACCAGGTTCTAATGGCACAAATGTAGAATCAAGTTCCTATTTTTTCAAATACATTGTCCCTAAGATCTCACTTCAAGGGAAACCCTAATGTTGAATGGAAGAATGATCTGCACACCGGTGGGATTCTTTCACCAGGATTGTGCGAAGCTCAGTGAAGCTTGGATGCTCCATGTGAAAGTTTATTTCCCCAAAGGTGGCTTCAATCCTCAACCTCTTCCCATAATGTTTGAACTTGAGATCCGGTGGGGACTAATCCCCACACAAACCAATTGGTTTACACCTCATGGGTCTTACTTCAAGAACTACTTACAACTTTACTTGGCAACTTAGAAGTGCCACCCACTGTCACCTTAGTGGCCACTTCTTTCATTTTAGGCCAACTCTTCTCTATCACAAGGGAGGAATTCCATAATAAGACTACGAATTTTCCCTTTGCAAAGCTGTTAATAAAATCAGATTTGTAGAATGTAGTTTATGTTTGAATTTTCAGATAAAAGAGTGAGAAGACAAGCAAGACTGAGTGCTTTGTTCTTTACGGAATTGGAGTAAAAGCATTATTTGATGAAGAAGCTTGTGATGCAAAGGAAAAATTAATAAGTCATGTTATATATGAACATTTCCAATTAAATCAATCACCTTGATACAATACGACAACGCTAATTAGGATGCCATTTCATAGCCAGCTCAAGCCAACCAGCATATGTTGTAATTATAAAGTAAGTGAACAACAGCAGTCATTAAATAGAGTGAACAACAGCCTTAATCTTCATTAATAGTCTTGATTACATCAAAGAACGAAGAGGGCATGGACACCTGTCCAAAACACCTTTCTCTAACCTCAAAACCGTCCACAAAAACATGTATGAACAGATATGAAAATAGAGATGTCCCAACATAATTTGACATGTCATCCCAAGCATCATTGTAGTTTATGTCCCCAATAAATGTGAAAATTTCTCAGAATACAAAATTCAATGCAAAACATAAATTTCACTTTCAAACTTGAAGGTTTCTCAGATATTAGCCCTGTGAATTCTCAGCCTCAGGGTAGCTATAAAACAAGGTACAAAACAGCAGCAAAAAGAGTACAATGTTTCACTTCCAATCAGCCCAAACTTTGCGGCAATTCAAAAAGAAAATATACCAACCAAAGGGATAAGTTCCAACCCTTTTAGGGCAACTTATTGTTAATTTTTGCAACTAGGGTCAAATTCCACATTGGACAGCTCAAATGACTGAGATAATAATTTAATTAGATTCCTCTTTTCGAGAGGATCAAAATCGACCTATAGATCGTCCCAATCGGTTAAGTGGAAATTAAGTTATGAATTATTTTATTATTTTATGGGTCGGCTTAATCGCATGTTGATTTAGTCAAAGCCCCAAGCGGTCCCTCACAAAGTTATGAATAGAAGCGACCCTAAGTTCATTTGCACACATTCGCTCATGAGATCTTCTTCATGCTATTTTGGTTTTGGGTCGTATTTTCTGTTTTTGGCTCGCACAGGTACGTCAAGAGAGGCTTGCGCAGTTGATGGGGATCATAGGCATGATCTCGCAATAGATCTGAGTCTCTTGGGCCAGAGCCGCGGGTAGGAAATGCTGAGGTAGCGGCCTAGCTGAGTAGAACCACAGGCTGGGTGTGTTATGCCTGCGACCAAGGACCTCAGAGTTGCGGGAAGAGCTTGTGAAGGGCGCGACCAAGCTTCTGAGGTCAGATTGGAATGATCTGAAGCAGAGCCGCGGGCACAGAGTGTCCTGGTAGTGGCCAAGGACCCCAGAGTCGCGGGCAGAGCGTGTTAAGGCCACGACCAATAGATTTTCTGAGCATATTTTAGTTGGGTCACTTTCAGTTGATTGTGCAGTGCCTTCAGACATCAGTCGCTGAGTCATAGTTGCGTCAGAACAATCATTGACAGTCTCCTGGATTCAAATCTAGGACTTTAGAGTTGAGATCACCTGCTGATCTATCAGATCCGTGTTTTGGTATTATAGATTTGCTGATTTGTAGATCAGATCTATTTCTTTCGGCTGCAAGATGTATCTACATTCCTCAATATCAACCGTATTCATCAGTTTGCTACAACAAGTGTCAGTGCATTTCAGTTCTCAGATTCAGGCTCCTTCAAGCAGAAGTATGGTTATGGTTTTATTGCATGTATGCTAGTTGTTTTCTGCATCGTAAAGATATGTATCTATGGATCATTGTACTTGTGTTGCTGAATCATTTGATGACGATCTAAGAAGAAGAATTTGCAAGGGTTTTTCTCGTAGTCGGTTTTGCCCTGGTCTCGGACCAATCCTGGTGTCTCTATGTGTTCATGCTTCTCTTCCTTTGATCTTTTACTTTCCGCTGCTTAGATGACGATGATGATGATGATGATGGTATTGTTCTTTTTGCATAGTTTCATATTTTGATGGTTAATAATATAGATCTGTACAATGGTATAATTATTTGGGGTGAACTTAACATGTTATTGAAGAAATATAACTATTAAAGTAAAGAACAATGCTGCTCCATGAAAAATTAACACTTATCAGCCAAGAAATAGATCTGAAAACACTCTTTTACAGTGGTAATACTAGCAACACAACAACCTTAAAATCAACTCTTTATATTCTCTAGAGCATATATAGTTGAAACTTAAATATGGAGCACAAGTTTTGGACAGTTGAAAACTTCATTAATATGCTCAAGGTGAAGTATATGTACATACCATATCCTCTTCTTGAGGTTGGTACACATCCTCCTAGTTCTCCAGACCCTAGCTAGGGAAAATCAACAAAACCTTGGCAACCAAGAAGAGCCAATATGCAAAATCATTCCAACGCATACTCCAAGGCATGACCTTCTTTCCTCCTCTTCTTCTTCATTATTCCACCCTAGGGTTTTATTTCAAAACTCTAATCTTCAATCTTCAAGGGATAAACCCTAATTGTAGACCTTCAAGATACTCTAAGAAGACCAAGAAACCCTAGCAACTAAAGAGAGAGAGAGAGCACATGTGAAGACACTGGAGAGAGAGAGGCTAGTGCGCACTCGTCTATAGGTCACATCTCATCGCAAGAGTGAATATTAGTGAGTGAACGAACATATATGAAAGGAAAGACTCTCTCCTTCCATTATTATGAGAGGTAAGGGAGGCCAACAAAACAAAGTGGGCCTTAACCCTTATAAGCAACCGACAATGAGCACTTGTAGGTGAACACAAGTGAGAGGCTAATTTCTAACGTACACGTGTCATTCTCCATGGGTGATGTTATGTGCAATAATAGCTCCATGATGATGTAGCTATATAAGGCAAGTCCACATCCCTCCATCACAAGCCTCCACAAACTCCATCAATCCTTCTAAGCAATGTATTCCACTAAGATAACTGCCCCTCCATGACTGTTGTGGAAGTCCTAATTGTCTTCGAGCCATCTCCAATCCTTCAAATAAGAATCCAAGCCACTGCATGTCAATTAGGGTTGGATGCCCTCCTCCAAGTTGAACAATGCTGCTCATCCTATATAGGGTGCTCTCCAAGTAGGTCGGTCCTTCATGAGGCCCCATTGAAGGGCATCCGCCAAATTGTCAAGAGAAGTCCAACGCTTAAGGGAAGAACAAAGAACCAACATCCATCTGAGCTTAAGTATCCACTAAGTGATCTATCTCAAGTTTCAACTATGCAAATCCATGAAAGGACTATCTCTCCTATGCCAATCCATCTTGGCCTGTCTAGCGGTTGAACATACACCATGTACTCCATATCTCATGAATCACCCCAATCATGGTGTAAACACTTTCAGAGAAACTCTTAAAAATAACAACAAAGATAGGATACTTCACCAAAGGTTTTCCTTCCTTTAAGCCACAAATAAAACTGCCCTGGACCTTCTAATGGGGGCATATTTGGTACATCAATTACAACTATATCCATCGACATGGAAATATTAGGATAAGCTGCTTGTTTGATCTAGAGATTTTTAATAATACATGAACCTTGATTTCCCTAGAATCCATGGTATACACGTTCTTATATTATTGGGTAATGTAAAGCCCTAATTTATTTATGACCTTGACAAACATCACATTGGTGGGAGCACCAGAGTCCAACATGCAATTATGAAGCAACAAACCATTTACCAATAAAGAAACATTGAAAGAAAAGTGAGCCCCATTCCTTCCTTGACATTTCATGGTTTGTTTTCATTTTCATCCTGTTGAGAATTTGGAGGGCTGGAGGTTAATTCAAATTCTCTTCTTGATAATTACTTGTGAGCTTACATGAGTTACATATGTCTTCTCTTCTTTAGCTTATTTAATCTTTCATCAAGTCAATTATCAAAATACACGAGACACACAAATTAGGATCCTAGAGCCAGGGCAAAACCTCTCCCTCTTGGAGAGGAAAACCCACGAGAAATTCTTCTTATAGATCTTCAAATGACAAGTACCATGACCTAGACTTAGACCCTTGACCTATGAATGCCTCCAAGACCTTGTCTTTACTTCTTTGCTTGCCTTCAACACTGGCCCTTCTCTTATGCTCCAATCTGCACTGATCTGCACTAGTACTAGAGAGCTCAACCTCTACTTCTTATTACTTAGTCAACACTTAGATACTTGATCTTCTTCACTTTGTCCTTCTTTAAACAGATCCACACTTTGTCCATTGTCTTTAACCTTTCATATGATACAGGTTCTTTTCATAACTTGCTTACATACAAACGATAAGCAATCCTTCTGTAATATGACAGCAGATTTTACTTGAGATGAGGTGCAGTGATATCCGCAACTTAACCCTGTACTTAAAATTTGTAATCCGTACTTATCTCTGTGCTATTAACCCTTTGAAATCCGCATCTATATGTCTCCTGAAATCCGCATTTACATCACAGAGCAATCCGCAATTTCCTCCACAAGATAGTCCGCAAACAACTTCAGATTATCCTCAATCTTCCTCAAATAGATCTGCACTTCTTAATTGTATTTTATCATAGGTAAGTCCGCACTTTATCACAGATAGAATCTGCACTTTATCACTGAGAAAGCCCACACTTTAGTTGTAGAGATGATCGAAAATCTGAGTGTGAATGAGCCGCAGGACAGAGGTATATATAAAGACAGTTTTACTGTCTTTAGGCCAACCGTCACTTTAGCATGTAGGCCCACTGATCTCGCTGATAGAAGGCCGACTTTAACACATCATTTACACTAGTCTTCCAGCGTTTGACTGAGGGTTGATTAAAGCCATTCTTCCACAGTTTCTAGGACAAGGTCTTGGAGTATTTCATGAGACTAGATCCTTCATATATATATGACACTTAATTACATTTATCCCTAGAATAAAAAACCCTAGATAGACATCAAGAAGAAGTCTATTAAACTATAATAAACTCTTGCTCATGAAACCCATGAAGCAAGTACAAAATACATTTTATTATCTTTGTCTTCTATTTTACATAAATCCATAATTACATAGTCAATATGAAGACTGATCTTAGTTACACTTTTCAACACTCCCTCTTAACTAGGGAGGTATTCATACAGGTACATGGTCACTTTCAAACTGAAGAATCTCATAAGAAGAATTGGATTGCTAATCGCATCTATATAGCATCATATCAACCAACATTTTCCTAGTGCAAGGCCTTGACTAACAACCCCATCTCTCAACGAGACAATGGGCTACAGTGCTGGCGAGACACATGACTTATAAACACCATAGTCATTGTATCTCCAAGGTATATACTACACCCAGGTGTTCTCAAAGTATGACCTTCTTGGACTATTCTTCTATTGGGTAGCCAACCCTCAAAGAATATCGGTCCTCGACTACTCTTATCTTGAATGCCCTATCTCATTCTCAAAGAGTATCGAATGCAAGATGATTACCCAATCCTCCATTCTGTCTTCCAGGTGAAGACCAGAATGATGTGTCTATCCATTCTCTCCACATGGCCTTCACTAAGACTTACGGCTGTTAGTCCTGGTCTAGTGCATGACACATGTATTAGAGAATTACATACGTCACTCCCTCTCAACTTAGGAAGGACATACTTCAAGTTTCTTCCAAGTAAGAAACTTACCACTAGGCTCCCTCTCAACCAGGGTCCTGCAACAACAATCCAGCTACTCAATGAAGAATTCCTCCCCTCGATGTCATGGATCTCGATATTGAGGAATCTTCAACTTTTGGCTTCATAGGGCACAGATCATCTATCACTTTCAATCACGAGTCATGTCCACTATAAGAAAGTGATTCATCAGTATTTCTCATCTGGTCCACCGTTATGCCATGCTGCTTTCCTTCGAATCATCTCCAAGGATCATACATCCTTTCTCATGATTAGCAACCCTGCACAAATTCATCCAGATAAACTTGTACATATGAAATTTAAAACAGAAGTTACCTCAGTGATGATCTTTCACCATGACATCTTCCTGTAGGCATCGACATCCTTTATTCAAATTGACACATCTCCTAATGATATGTTTTGTCAAGGGTCTTCTTCTTTACCAGACTTCTGTCAGAGTCTACATATCCTCCTAGGGATCTCCTAGTCACATCTTCTTGGCTTCCAGATGATAACTGCCTCTTGACATGGTCGCATTTCATGATCTCTTCCTTTTTGCACATTCTTCATTCCTAGAAACTTACAAATTTTTCAGTTTCTTGTTCATATACAACCACCTCATATTCCATGAGGATATATTATGTTGATTTCATCTGTCAGTGCATCGAGATATCCTCCTTCATAGATCGTATTTCTAAATATGGAAGTCTATTACCTGCAACCATATGACATAACTTCACAGCATCCAGTGTCAGCATATAAATATATACATACGTCATACCTATATTATTTAAGTCATCTTGTAGCAGTTTTACTAGAATGAAGAGCTTCATTCCCTTGCCTTGCTCCATCAATATGTCATTACATCCCAGAATTCTGTTTCCATGATGACCCTTGATCTTGATGACTGCCTTCCATTAGTAATGTTATCGGAGAGGTTTTCCTGGAGCTACTTCACCAAGAGTTCCTACCATGATGCTGTAATATACATTGCTTCCTATCATATTATTTTACAACCAACATAAATCACTTAAAGGAGAAGATGATCTCAATCATAGTGGAGATCCCTCACTTCTTTATTAGATTTCTTTGCATTAGGTTCTTCCCTCATATCTGAGATATGGGCTTCTTCCCTTTTTCTCTTGTCCTTTTCAGATTTAGGACAATCTCTTTTATAATGCCCAAGTTCATTACATCCAAAGCATCATACTTTGTCCATATTCTTTCTTTTATTCTAAGGACCAAATTTTCCGAATTTTCCTTTCTTCCTGTATGTCGTTGCAAAGGCTTGATTCTCTTCACTTGGTCCTATATCAGCTTTGGCTTTCAGTCTTGTTTCCTCTATTTTACATAGAGACCATAAATCATGGAATGGTGTGGCTTTTTTCTTCCCGTATAAACTTGAAGTGAAGTTTCCCCATTCCTCTGGTAGAGCATTCAACACCACTGTAGTCATCTCAGTGTCAGAGATTACTTCTCTCAGTTCCTGTAGTTGATCTCTTATTTCAGAAATCCTCATAAAGTATGGAGTGATTCCTTCTTCCCTTGACACTTTCATTTTATATAGTTCTTGTCTCAGAGAGATTGCTTCTCCTGCAGTACTCACAGAGAATAGCTCAACCAGTTTCTCATATATTTCTTTAGCAGACTTTAGTTTTGATACATAGGGAATGAGTGAGTTCTTAATGGATTCTATGAGAATCCTCTGGGCTCTGATTTCTCCCTTCATGTATTTGGCATGAGCTGGAGCATCTTCTTTTGGTGGTTGAATTGTTGATCCTTCGATGTAGTCCATAACTTCGTCTTCAATTAGATTCAAATCTGTCCTTTTCTTCCGTGCACTAAAGTTTGATGACCCAACTAGCTTGTTGCTCTCTTTACAATAATTCATCTTGACAGATTTAATAAGGTCATAGATACTTACTTGAGTAGAGTGACTTGCAGCTTTCTTGATGATGGCGAAGGAGCTAGGAGCTTCTTCTAAGATAGAACTCTTCAATCTAGGTGTTCTTGAATCCTTGATGGCAAAGGATATCTTCAAAAGATGATGTTCCTCTTCTAACGATGTCTTGAATGTCAATCCTTGATGTCAAAGATTATTTTCTTGAAAATTTGATCCTTTGAATGAGATGAAGATCTTTCTCGAAAATAGCTTGAGAGTCTTCCTTGCAAACTGATTTGACTTTTCACCCAAACTTTGATTTTTTTTTTGTTGCTTCCTGGAGTGTCTCGAGTCTCGACTCTCTTTGTAAAGCAGCCCTTGAGTTCAGCACCTTAGCTCCGATTCCATGTTGAGAATTTGGAGGGCTGGAGGTTAATTCAAATTCTCTGCTTGATAATTACTTGTGGGCTTACATGAGTTACTTATGTCTTCTCTTCTTTAGCTTATTTAATCTTTCATCAAGTCAATTATCAAAATACACGAGACACACAAACTAGGCGCCTAGAGCCAGAGCAAAACCTCTCCCTCTTGAAGAGGAAAACCCACGAGAAGTTCTTCTTATAGATCTTCAAATGACATGTACCATGACCCAGACTTAGACCCTTGACCTATGAATGCCTCCAAGACCTTGTCTTTACTTCTTTGCTTGCCTTCAACACTGACCCTTCTCTTCTGCTCCAATCTGCACTGATCTGCTTTAGTACTAGAGAGATCGGTCTCTACTTCTTATTACTTAGTCAACACTTAGATACTTGATCTTCTTCACCTTGTCCTTCTTTAAACAGGTCCGTACTTTGTCCACTGCCTTTAACCTTTCATATGATACAGGTTCTTTTCATAACTTGTTGCATACAAACGATAAGCAATCCTTCTGTAATATGACAGCAGATTTTACTTGAGATGAGGTGCAGTGATATCTGCAACTTAACCCTGTACTTAATCTTTGTAATCCATACTTATCTCTGTGCTATTTACCCTCTGAAATCCGCATCTATATGTCTCCTGAAATCCGCATTTACATCACAGAGCAATCCGCAATTTCCTTCACAGGACAGTCCGCAAACAACTTCAGATTATCCTCAATCTTCCTCAAATAGATCCGCACTTCTTAACTGTATTTTATCATAGGTAAGTCCGCACTTTATCACAGATAGAATCCGCACTTTATCACTGAGAAAGCCCACACTTCAGTTGCAGAGATGACTGAAAATCTGAGTGTGAATGAGCCGCAGGACAGAGGTATATATAGAGACAGTTTTACTGTCTTTAGGCCGACCAACACTTTAGCATGTAGGCCGACTCATCCAGCTGATAGAAGGCCGACTTTAACACATCATTTAAGCTAGTCTTCCAGCGTTTGACTCAGGGCTGATTAGAGCCATTCTTCCACGGTTTCTAGGACAAGGTCTTGGAGCATTTCATGAGACTATATCCTTCATATATATATGACACTTAATTACATTTATCCCTAGAGTAAAAAACCCTAGATAGACATCAAGAAGTCTATTAACCTATAATAAACTTTTGCTCATGAAACCCATGAAGCAAGTACAAAATATATTTTATTATCTTTGTCTTCTACTTTACATAAATGCATAATTACATAGTCTATATGAAGACCGATCCTAGTTACACTTTTCAACACATCCAACCCCAATATCTTTTTTACCTCTTATCTATAAGCAGGAATTTTCATGAGTTCCAACAGAGGGTTCTGAAACTTTTAGAGAGTCATGAACAATCCAAGAAATAAATGAATCAATCTGGATACTTTTGTATCGTTGTTGGGGCTGTTCCTCTTGCTGATTTGGTTGTTCTAAGACAGGTTTTGATTTAGGAAATGGAACTCCTCCATTATCTCCCTTGGTGTTATAAAATCTGCTAGCCTTTCCTCCTCTTTCTTCGATTTAATGCAAAACAAGCTTGCTGGTTCCTTGCCCTCTTTGCTCATTTCTGTGACCATATGTTTTCAAATTTTCTGTAATGGCCATGATTTTTTTAGGAGATGGTTTTTATCCAAACATGCCCTGCAGTTTGTCAGTATGTAGACTCCTCCTTTTATTTCAGCCATATATTCTCACGGCATGGTGAAGACTTTATCATTCATAGCATAAGCAAAATCATCATCATCCGTATAATTAATATCATTAGTATTATCAGGGTTACCTTCATCAGGAGTGGTTTTAGTAGGCATGGTCAAGGACCTGAAGCCTTGGCATTTGCTCTTTTGGATGAGGACCATTGCCAGGTCTACACTATGGTTCTTCATCTTCCATCATATTTGTAGCCTCCAATGGGACAGACAACCTTGTCTCTTCAATTCTGCTATTCCCATTCCATCCAACATTCCTTCTTGGCTGGAAATTAGATCTAGGATGCATTTGACTTTGTAATCCCCTTTCCAATTTGATCAAATGGCTGCCCATAGTTTTGCAAGTTGTAGTCACCTTTTTCCAACAATTCAACAAGCTTCATCTCACATCCATGTTGATTTTATTGCGTCGGAAGGTCTTCTGCACAAGCTTGTGTCTAGCATGCAGGAGAATAAGTCCTCTTTAGGTGGTTGTTTGAGAGGAGCAACTAATATGATAGGAAAAGCAAATTAATTGATTTAATTAATTGATTGAGCAAATTTCTAAGGATAAATATGTAATTATTTAAGTGACTTGGATCTAATCTCAGCCATTGATCTAAGTGGGTTAGGATTTAATCCTAGCCGTCTATCACATTGGAGATTGAGGGTTAGGGATTTTGCTCAATTTGAAATTATAAAGAGAAACTAAGGGAGAGGATGAAGACACACATTATTTTGTTGAGGAAGCAATTTTCTCATGAGTGAGAAGATTGAGTGACTGAGGAGAAAGAGGAAAAGTGTGTAGCTGATTTTCGGAAGGAGAATTTGTGTGAGGGCTGAGATTTCTGAAAGGGGTTGAGACTTGGAGGAGAGAGAGAGGGTGAAAATCTTGAGCAGGCCAAGACTATGAGAGAGGGCCGAAACTTCCAGCAGGGGAGGGTTGAGACCCGGAGGTCGAGTTTCCTTGGACAAGCCAAGAATTCTAGTGAGCAGGATATACGGCTAGGAGGGCTGAATTGTTTATTTTTTTGTGACCACGGTGAATCGGTAACTTGTTGGAGTAATCTGGGCAAGGCCCAGGATCAAGCCTTTCGGTTGACACTACAACACCAAGAGTATATCCAACTGCCTGCATGCTGAATATACCAGGAATATATGACTTAGCAAGAACCAAGACATCCCGTATTGACCACGAACAGAGTAAACTACCTGGGGCCACCTATTCTTCTAGCCTCATCACAACAGGCTTAACATGTCATTTTGGGATATCGAACATGAGTGGTGGGGGAATTTACAACCTGCCTCAACCACTCGGTCTACCCTTGACAGGAGGGCTGAATTTTGCAGGTACAAGTCGAGATTTACTAGGGCCAATTCATCTTCCAGAGCAAATTACACAGAAAATACAACAATTTAGAGCCTGGAAATGGCCCTAAGATTTTCGGCCCAAAGAAGAGTTTGACCTTCTGAAAATGGCAGCTCTGGAAGATGAATTGGATTTTGTAGGTAAAAGCTGAGATTTACTAGGACCAATTCCTCTTCCAGAGCAACCATTTTCAGGAGGTTGAACTCTTCCTTGGGCCAAAAATCTTAGGGCCATTTTCAGGTTCCAAATTGCTGTATTTTTTGTATAATTTTTCTGTGGGTTTAGGCCCTAAATTTTCTTGATTTCAATATAAAGTGAAGGGAGATTTATTGGGATGAATTTCTGCTATCTTGTGATGATTTCCTTTTTATTTTTTCACTACAAATTTACTGTTTAAAACTTGAGAACATCGATGTGTTTACTTTCACAGTTTTAGAATTTAATTTGGGTTAAAAATATTTTTCCAGGTATAAATAACTGTAAGAAAAATAAATCAGATCTGGTGTTAAAAGTTCAATATGGTATCACAACACTAGAAACTTTGAAGAAGGGAAGATCTGTAGCACAAGGGTTTTGTGGCTAAAGTTTTCATTTGAGAAAAATGACCTCTATTGGGTTGAGATTTGAAGACCAGCTAGAAGGGTCATCTAATATCAGTCCATGGAAGGAGAGAAATTTACTAGTTCTCATGTAAAATTGCCTATGGGAATTTGCTAATACTGATATACAACCTCTGTCGGTTGCTACAACACAGGCCACTCACAATTTGAAGGATGTGAAATGCATCTGCATATGGGAATTTGCTGATATTGATATACGTCTTTGGATGCTGCAGCATAGGCTACTCACAATTTGAGGGATATGAATGCAGGACACACCATTTTGGACACTATGAAGGATCATGTGATCCCTCACATATCAAGGAAGAACATTGCCCATGAGATGTGGACAACTTTGACAAATTTGTACCACAGTGATAACTTGAACCGAAAGACGGTGTTGAGAGAGAAGTTGAGAAACACCAAGATGAATAGATCAGACAAGGTGGCATCATACCTCACTAGGATTTAGCAAGTTTGAGATGAGCTTGTAGCTGTTGGGGAAGCTGTGTGAGAGGATGAGCTTGTTAAGATAGCCTTGAGTGGTTTTTCCAAACAATGGGCTACCTTTGTGATAGGGATCCTAGCATGTGACAAGCTTCCTGATTGGAACACACTATGGGATGACTTCACTCAAAATAAGATTTGGAAGGAGTCATTGTCTGGTGGATAGCATAAGGGTGGGGATGAGGAGAACCTTGGTCTTGTTGGGCAAGCAAAGAAGGGAAAGGTGTTAGTTTTTGTAGTATCTGATGTGTTTTAGCCACGAAATTTTGTGGAGAGGCTAGAATACATGAGATCTCCAAAACCCAGAAATCGTTTCTGGAAATTTCGCTTAGAAGTGTTTCAATTAGATTATTAGCCGATTTTTAAATATTTTTTCAGTGTAAACTTAGGGAATATGGTTAATTAATTGAAATAAGGTGAGAATCATCTAGAAACTCACACGCATCGACAGGGAATTAATTTGGGTCATCGATTATGTTTTAATCTTGGCCGTTGGTGCTCCAATAGAAGATTATAAAAATAAGTCGATGGGTAGATGGAGAATAGACCAGTGCAGATACTCAATTGTCCAGGCAGTTCGATTTTCTCAGTCGTAGAAGCTCAACAGAGAAGGATAGATCCAGAGGGTGAGTAGTAGGTGGAAGAAGAGGGGAACAACATTTCGAGAGGAAGGTTTCCAGTCCCCAGAAGAGGCAAAGGAAGGAAGGCCAAAATTCTCATAGGGCTAGCGTAAGCTCTGTGTAGAAGGGTGACGCAGGAGCTCAACGCAGAGGTTAAGGAGGTGATTATGGTGGCAGAAATTAGCTGTGGGGTGAGAGAAAATTCTCACAATAATTTTGCCAATATTTTGCTCAGATTAGATTGCCAGTTGGGCATCTAATTTTTTTGTATTTAGAATTGCTGCTGAAGAATAATAATAAACCCTCATTTGCTACATCGGTTTTCCCGCATTGGGTTTTTCTGCGGACAATTGTCCAAAATTGACTGTTAAAATTCTTGTATGTGTGCTAGAATTTCTCAATTTTCAATATTTTATTTTTTGTAGTATTTTTATGGTGAAAATTGCAGTTGTGATTTTATTCGTTGTTTGCCGTAGCAAATAAACTACATAATTAAATTTCCAGTTAGAAGAATGATTTCCAGTTGCTGAAATAGATAAAAATTTCACATGGTATTGGAGCAAGTTGATCAGCCAGAGAGCGTAGAAGCGAAAGGAAGGAATTTCGCTGTTCAGGGTGGGTAGCAAATCAAAATTCCCAAGGGCAGCACAGTCATTCTACCAAGGGGCCGAGTTGCTTGAGGAAATTCGATTTTTCTGAGAGGCAGAAAAATTTGAGTTTTCCAAATCAAGTTATTCTAGAGGTAGAGGGATCAACTCAGTATTTTTGTTGGGCAAATCTCTAGTTGGACGCAAAAGGTTTTTTTTCTAGCAATTGCTAGAGCAAAGCCAGTGTCGGGTGAAAGAGGAATAACACTGTAAATTCTTTGGCATAACCATGGACAAAATTGACATTCGGGAGGCTTTAGATTTGTCTTCCACGTTGGAGGACGAATTTGCTTGCTTGGCAGGATCAACTTCACAGGGTATTTGGTATATTGATAGTGGACCATCAACTCACATGACAGGGGTTAGAGAATATTTCTCTAGCTACAAGGAGGAGCAGATGGACTTCCAGGTTACTATGGGAAACAAAACGAAATGCACTCTAGTGGGGAGAGGTACCATAGATTTCAGAGGGAGTCAGGAGCAATCACCAATGCTACAAATGTTTTGTATGTGCCAGGATTGGGTATGAACCTGATGTGAAAATTTCATCTATTGCAGCAACTAGAAAATATTCTTATAATTGTAAATTTAATTATGCAGTTTATTTGCTATGACAAACAACAAATAAATCACAACTTCCATTTTCACAATAAAAGTATTGTGGAAAATAATATACTGGAAACTGAGAAATTCGAGCACACACACAAGAATATTAACACAGTTATTTTTGGACACTTGTCCCTAGAAAACTCAACTTGGGAAAACCGGTGCAGCAGATGAGGGTTTTCTTATTAATCTTCAACAACAAATCTGAGTACAAGAATTTTAAATGCCTTATTGACAATCTGAACAATGGGAAATACCGAGAGAAATTTTGTGAGAAATTTCTCACACTGCACAACGACTTTCTGCCCCCGAGATGGACCCTCTGTCATCATGCTGGAGCCTTTGCGTCAGTCTCTGTGTAGTGACTGCGCAAAGCTCTAGTGGACTTCGCTCTTTCTTATGTTGCCTCTTCCAGAATCCATAAATCTTCCTTCTAGACTTTTGTTGCTACCCTCTCTCACCTAGTACTCACCCTCTGGCTCTATCTCCTTTGTTGAATCACAGACGCTGAGAAAATCAAACTGCCTGGGCAACTGAGGAACTGCACTGATGTATTCTCCATCTACCCATCGACGTCTTAAAATCTTTTGTTGCAGCACCAATGGCCAAGATTAAAACATGATTGATGGCCCAAATTAATTCCCTGTCGATCCGTGTGAGTTTCTAGATGATTCTCACCTTATCTCTATTAATATTGATTAATTAATCATATTCCCTAAGTTTAGACTTAGGAAATATTAAAAATTGGTTAATAATCTAATTGAGACACTTCTATGTGGAATTTCTAGAAATGATTTCTGGGTTTTGGAGAACTCATGTATTCTAGCCTCTCCACAAATTTCGTGGCTAGAACACATCCGATGCTACAAAAACTAACACTCCCTCTTAGCGAGGAATGTGTTCTAGTGCTGTACCTGCTGCCACAACATTTTGTCTCTGCATCATCTCCTATCACGTTGCTGATGTTTGGCTACTGTTGCCCACCAACCACTGCGCAACTCTGATATGAGCTGCTTTGTGCTGGTGTTGACCCTGTTGAACTGCTGCCAACACTGCATCTGCACTGCAACTCCCTCTCATCTGCTGCTGCTACAACTGTAACCTCTACAACTGAGAACATCCAAAGTACCCTGTTCCCACTACTGAAACAGGTTCTCCACCATACCCATTTGTTCATTGAACTGGATGAACTTAGCTCTCCTTAGAGCTTTCGTGAGTATGTTTGCCACATACTCTCCTATGGGAACATAATGCTGTTGGACTACCCCACGCTATACACAGTCTTTGATGAAATGGCATCTAATATCTATGTGCTTCGACCTGTTGTGAAACACATGATTCTCAGAGAGCTTTATGCAACTCTAATTATCACAGTAGACATTGGTCGCTCCCATCCTCTGCCTGAACAAGCTCACAAGCAACTTCTTAAGCCATATAGCTTCGCATGTAGCTGTGCTGGCTACCATATACTCTTCTTCTGCTGAGCTCAATGCTATTGACTTCTGCTTCCTGTTACACCAAGAAGCCATCCCTGATCCAACACTGAAGCAGTACTCGGAGGTACTTTTCCTGTTCACTGGACTGCTTGCCCAATTTGCCTCTGTGAACCCACATACTTTGACATCATCCCCTCGAGTATACCTCAACCCATACCCGACTGTGCCGCACACATACCTTAGAATATGCCTCGTTGCTGCCCAATGTAACCTCTTGAACTTTACCATGAACTGACTTAGGGTATTGACTGCGAAGCAAATGTCTGGCCTAGTGTTGATCAGATACATGAGAGACCCAATGAGTTGTCTATACAAGGTGGGGTCGACTTCCTTGTCATCTGATGCATCTATCTTCTTCCAATTTGTTATCATGGGCATAGCCATGGGTCTGCAAATCCTGCATTCTGAACCTCTTCAGAAAATCTGTAGCGTATCTTCCCTATCCAAGGAAGATCTCCCCATTCTTCTGCCACACTTCCAATCCTAGAAAATAGTGCATCAACCCCAGATCCTTCATGTTGAGTTCTACTGCCAAGTTCCTCTTGCAGTCTTCTATGAGCCCGATAATCTTGTCAAAAAGAGATCATCCACATATAGAACTAGAATGAGTGGCTCGCCTTCTACTATTAAATAGTAGAGGTTGGGGTTTGCATCACTCTTGATGAATCCCAATTGCTGCAAGTAACTGTCAATCCGACAATACCAGGCCCTGGGAGCTTGCTTGATCCTGTATAGAGCTTTCTTCAGTATGCACACATGAATGCGCCTCTCATAAGTTTCAAAGCCCTCTGGTTGTTCTATGTACACCTCTTCTTCTATCACCCCGTTCAAGAACGCTGTCTTGACGCCCATCTAGTGAATCTGCCATCCCATTTGAGCTACTAGGGATATAACCGATCTGATAGATGTGTACTCGAAAACTGGGGTGAAGGTCTCCTCGTAATCTATTCCTTCTTTCTGTGCATACCCCTTTGCCATGAACCTAGCGTTTTATTTCTCTACACTAGCATTTGTAGCGTACTTGATCTTGTAGATCCATTTAGAACCTACAACTGATCTGTCTTCCAACCTCGGTACTAATTCCCAAACATCATTTGTCATGATAGAACTATACTCTTCTACCATGGCATCCACCCACACCTGATGCTGTGCAGCTTCTTGAAAGATGGAAGGTTCTGCAATCTGAGCTACCAAAGATTGATATCTATCAGGTTGTTTGTGCTGTCTTTTGTCCATCCTAGGAGTTCCGATAAACTCCTCTGTATCTCTCAATGTCTGACGAACTTCTCTGCTGGCTCTTCTACTGGTGGTGGTTGGTTCAACCAGCTTCTCCTCTTGTCCCTGCTGCTTCGTCTGCTGAGAACTCCTTGGATCTCCTACACCTGAGGAAATACTAGTACTAGTCACTGTACTCGATCTCTATGACTGTTCTCCTGCTGGTCCCACTGGCTGCCCCTGCTGCTGGACTAAAAAAACTTCTGCTGACTGATTTTGATCTCCTGCAAGCATCTCTCAAGATCTCCTAAAAGCTGGGTCCTCCATGAACTTTATGTCTCGTCTCACTACAATCTTCCTACTGTTGATTTCTGGTAGCATCGGATTTGCTCTAAGTCTAAAATTTTGCAGGGAGGCTTAGGCACATGTATTCTAAAGAACCTAGAAAGCGTTTTGGAAAATTCCACTCAAATTGTGTTTTACGAAAATAATTAATTATTTTTAATGGGACCCTAAGTCTAAACTTAGGAAATTAAAATAATTAAAGGATATTAATTAGAACAGAGTGTGAATCTTCTAGAAAAGATGAAGATCAAGTCAAGTTAATCTTAGCCATTGATTAACGATTTAATCTTGGCCGTTGAAGACTCAACGAGAAGATTATAAGGACTTGATGGGGCATTTGGAAATTACACTGAGAGATCAAAAGAGTTTAGAGATCAAAATTCTTTAGTGAGTAGTGCTCAGGGTGAAGATTGATCGAGAAGATTCTTGCAAAGAGGGGCAGAGATAATTGCCAGTTGGATTTTTTCCTGAGCGGGGAATACATTGCAGAGAAGACAGAGGTCATTACTCAGAGAGGTAGTGTAGTAGCTACGTAGAGCCAGTAGAGGTAGCGCTGCAGCCTTGAGGAGATCCGAGATTTAGCTGAGGATCAATCAGATCTAGTGCAAGAGTGTCGGGGTGTGAGACCAAAAGGGCCAAAGATTAGTATCCAACCAATAGAAGAGCCAACAAGCAGAGGTGGCACAATCCCCACGCAGAGTGACGCAGAATTGCGCAGATACTACGTAGAGGCTGCGTAGGGCTCATCAGCTCAGTGTTTGGTCAGTTGGAATTTTCCAGTGTCAGTGTGAGGTAATCCTCACTAGCTCTTTGTCAGTCAGATTCTCTGTGTGGATGGGCAGTAAGGCATCCCAGATTGTATTCAAAATTACTTCATAATTAACAAACCCTCAGCTGCTGCATCAGTTTTCCCGCATTAGGTTTTTCCAGGGACATTAGTCCAAAAATAATGGCGTCGTGTGTCTATTTTTTATTCTTGCTCAGATCTTGTTTCTGCACATTTATTTTCCGCAATTAATTTTGTGAAGGCTGTAGTGTATGGGTTGTGAAATTTTCAATCTGAAAACTATACAGTTGCAGTGATAGATTTATTCTTCCTACTTATTATTTCAATAAGTTATTTTTCATAAATCTTCTGGCAAATATCAAAATAAATACTACTACAACATTCACAAATACATATGCAGAGAAATAAACAGTAAGGACATAAGCACAAGAATCAATCACATGTACACAGTTGTTTTTGGACAATTGTCCTCGGAAAAACCCAATGCGGGAAAACCGGTGCAGCAGATGAGGGTTTTATTAATTCTTTAGCAAACGATATCTTTACAAGGAAATATATTGGCAGATAAAATCTGAAACACCTGAAATTGAATTTCTGACTCCCTCGGACGATTCTCTGACACCTTGATTAGCCTCTGCTGGTTCCTGTGCTTGTCTGCTTGTTTCTCTGCGCTGTCCCAGCATTGGACTGCGTAAGTCTGCGTAGGGTGTGCGCTGCAACCTCAAGATGCATCCAGTGGTCCACTGCTGCCCTCTGTCCCTGATCTCGATCACTACTGACTCCCTCCTCCTTCTGCTTCCGCAAACCCTTCACCCTACAACTCTCCCACTGAAATCGAATTCTATTACTTCAGAATCGATCTCCTTCGGGTACTGAGTGTATTCCCGACTTTTTTCCAAATGACCCTCAAGCCCTCTTTTATAATCTTCTCGTTGGAAAACCAACGATCCAGATTAGAAGTTTAATCAATGGCTAAGATTAAAACTTGACTTGATCCTTGTTTTCTAGAAGATTCACACTCTGACTTATTAATACCTTTTAATTATTTCATTTCTCTAAGTTTAGACTTAGGGTCTTCATTAAAATAATTAATTATTTTAATAAGTCATGAACCGAGTGGAATTTCCACAAACGGTTTCTGGGTTCTTTGGAATGCTACTGTCCAAGCCTCCTTGCAAAGTTTGAGACTTGGAACACTTCCGGATGCTACACAAATCAACACTCCCTCTTAGCGAAGAAGGTGTTCCAACAATATGCCTGCTGCATGTTGCTCTGCTTTTGAAGCACCCTTTGCGGTGCTGATCTTTGGACGTTGTCCCTCATCTGCTGCGCTGTTGTCCTCTGTACTGCTGCCTTTGACACTGCCATTGTCATTGCTGCATCTGTATAACAGCTCCCTCTGAATAATGATCCTATCCATTCTTGCTACTGGAAGGGATTCTTCATCATCCCCATCTTCTCTCTGAAGTAGACAAACTTAGTCTTCCCTAGAGCTTTTGTGAGGATGTCTGCCACCTGTTCTCCTATTGGAGTGTAATGCAACTGAACAACTCCACGTTGTACACATTCCCTGATGAAGTGACACCTGATGTTTATATGTTTCGACTGATCATGAAACACAGGATTTTCAGAGAGCTTGACGCAACTTTGATTATCGCATAGGATACTGGTCACTTTCATTTTCTCCATGAGTAGATTCACTAACAATTTTTGAAGCCATATGGCCTCACACAAAGCTGTGCTAGCTGCCATATACTCTGCTTTTGCTGAGCTCAATGCAACGTACTTCTGTTTCCTGCTGCACCAGGAAGTCATTCTTGATCCTAGACTCAAACAATACCCACTGGTACTCTTCCGATCTACTGAACTTCCAGCCCAATCGGCGTCGGTGAAACCACTCAACCTGACATCATTGCTACGGGTGTACTTCAATCCAAGTTCGACTCTTCTTTGAAGGTACCTGAGAACATGCTTGGCTGCTGCCCAATGAGCCCTCTTAGGTTCTACCTTGAACTGACTGGGGGTATTTACAACATAACAGATGTCTGGCCTTGTATTTACCAGATACATCAAAGATCAGATGAGATGCCTATATAACGTAGGATCAACCTCATCATCCTCGGACGAGTCGATTTTCTTCTAGTTGGTGATCGTTGGAGTTGTCATGGGTCTACAATCCTCCATTTGAAATCTCTTCAGAATCTCTATAGTGTATCTCCCTTGACCAAGAAAGATCTCCCCATTTTGCTGCCAAACCTCCAACCCCAGAAAATAGTGCATCCGTCCTAGATCCTTGATGTCAAATTCCTCAGCCAAATTCTTCTTGAAGTCTGTGATGAGCCTTGATGATCCTGTCAAAAATAGATCATCTACATACAAAACTAGTATCAACGGCTCACTCCCTACTCTTAGATAGTAGAGATTGGGATCTGCATCACTCTTGACGAATCCCATCTTCTGTAGGTAGTTGTCAATTCGACCATACTAGGCTCTAGGAGCTTGCTTCTGTCCATATAACACTTTCTTCAATTTGCACACATGAGTCTTCTTATCATGCGTCTCGAAGCCCTCTGGTTGTTCTATATACACCTCTTCTTCTATCACCCCGTTCAAGAATGCCATCTTGACGTCCATTTGGTGAATTTCCCATCCCATCTGCGCAGCAAGGAATATCATAGATCTGATAGAGGTGTATCTGGCTACTAAGGCGAAGGTTTCTTCATAGTCAATCCATTCCTTCTGAGCATACCTCTTAGCCACAAACCTGGCTTTAAATTTCTTGATGCTGCCGTCTGCAACATACTTGATCTTGTAGATCCACCTGGATCCTACAACTAATCTCTCCTGAGGTCTGGGGACCACTTCCCAAACATCATTTGTCATGATGGAACTGTACTCTTCCACCATTGCATCAACCCACACCTAGTGCTGCGCTGCTTTCCGAAAATGGGAAGGTTCTCCGACTTGAGCAACCAAGGCTTGATACCTCTTAGGCTGCTTACGCTATCTCTTCTCATTTCGGGGGATTCCGACAAAGTCCTCTGCATCCTTCAGAATCTATCGAAGTTCCTTGCTCGTTCTCCCACTGGTAGTGGGTGGATTTACCGGCTCTCCCTCTTGGAAATCCTCGGGAGACACGTCCCTTGGATCCCTATGCCTTGGAGAGGCAACTGAATTTTCTGCTGCTGGTTGTTGGGGCTGTACCAGAGGCTCTTCCTCAGATTGCGAGCAGAAGACAACTCACGGGATCTTCTGAAGGCCTTCTCCTCCATGAACTTCACATCCCTTCGCACCACGACTTTCCTACCCTCAGGAATGTAGATGTGATATGCCTTTGCATTCTCGCTGTATCCTACCGGATACCCTTTTCTTGTAGTCATCTCCAACTTCTTCCTCTTCTCACTGGGCACATGACAGTAAGCTGTACTGCCGAAGATCCTAAAGTGACTCACTTCAGGCCAGTGTTTTAAAAAACGGAATCGGGTTCCCACCAGGCCGAGGGTCGGCTCGGACTCGGACTCCGAGTCGGTAATGACTTGGTCGACTTGGTTTCAATGACTCGATTTTTGTAAAAAATACATTAAATATCAATTTTTTTGTACAAAAACATAAATTTAAAGATTTTTATTCATGTTTCCAAAAACAAAGCATTACAATATAGACAAAAGACAACATATGATCAAAGTAGGCTCATGAATATATCTATTATATCAAAATTGCACCCAGTGCACTGTCCAAGGACCAATACATGATGATGATATAGAGATCAAAACAAAAAACATAACTAAGGAGGCTCTAAATGGCCTCTACAACAAAACATGAATAGTCACTAGTACTGCTAGTCATCTAACTGTGACAAGCCAATGTCCTCTTCCTCAAACTCTGAACCAGAGGGGGAAAATGCTCGCTCCGCCTCCTCCTCTGAATCAACATCCTCAACTGGAACTATACCCTTGCCCTTACCACCTTGAGAATTAGATAGACGAGTTATGCGTCTCCGTTGTGGCTGACTAGAGGAAGTGCCTGCACCTGCAACTGGATGGCTTGGGACTAGGTCTGCTACTAGTGGATCTACATTAAGCATAGTATCCTTTATCTCTAAATTGAAGTTAATCGGAATCCCCCCATCTATGTCAAACTCTGGTGGACAAGACTCCACTACCCAATCTGATGTTGGATCAATATCCTCCAACACAATGGGATTTGAATTAGGTCTTTTGTTCAGCAATTGGTTGCGTCTTAGTCGGAGGTTGTACTGGACATACACTAGATCATTTAATCGTTTTTGCTCCAAACGGTTTCTCTTCTTTGTGTGAATCCTCTCAAAGACAGACCAATTGCGCTCACACCCAGAAGCACTGCAAGTTTGACTCAAAATGCGGATTGCAAACCTCTGCAATTCAGGACAGTGGCTACTAAATGCCTCCCACCATTGTGCTGCAAAAAATGAGTTTCAGTTAGCTCAACAATTTATATCCAACTTTGAAATTGAAATTATAAACAATTATACAAAATAATAAATTATAAAATATAAATTTGAAAATTGAAATTCTTTGTTTACCTGGCTCATCTGATTCCCTTGCAATCCTTGCAAGGTTCTTGCCAAAGGTACCAATGGCTTGGCTGAACACAGTGATCTGATTGTGTATCTTCAACTGCTCACTCTTTGTGGGGATCATGCTATCAATGCAGTCAATCAATCCATCTCTAACGTCCCCAGTCAAAGCTCTTGTTTCCTGAGCTTTATAATGATACCTTGGGTTTAGAAAATAGCCAGCTGCATGTATCGGGCGATGGAGTTGATTGTTCCATCTCTGATCAATGATTTGCCAAATGGGCCCATACTTAGCCACTCTGCCCTTGTATGCTGTCCTTATTTGCTCCTTTGCTTGATCCATAGCCTCATAAATGAAGCCCATAGCCAATCTTTCCCCATCCACCAAGCGCAACACCTTAACCAGTGGCTCAGCAAGTTTCACAATCTCTGCTGCCTTTTTTCCAAAATATTTCTTCGTTGACTTTCCTTTTCACATCTTTGCCATCCTGTTTGCGAGCCCACTGACATTCATTCCATTCATCACTAGAAAACATCTTTTGCAAGTTTCTATGTTGGGCAAGCATAGATTGCAATGTCAAAAAATGTGTTGCAAATCTAGTGATGGCAGGCCTAATAAGTTCCTTGCCCCCTGTGTATTTCCTCATTAGACTCAGAATCCATGAGCGATTGTAAATATATTTTGTGATGCATTTGGCATGCTCTATAGTGTTCTTGATCCAGTCTATTTTGCCAATATCCTCAAGCATGAGGTCTATGCAATGTGCAGCACATGGGGTCCAAAAGATGGTTGGGTGTTTTTCCTCTAACAATTTACCAACAAGAACATAGTTAGAGGCATTGTCTGTGATGATTTGAACAACATTTGCCACCCCCACCTCTTCCACAACCTCATCCAAAAGCTGTAACAACAACTGTGCATCTTTCACCCTATCAGATGCATCAACTGATTTTGGAAACATGGTTCCCCGTGGGCAAAAGACAAGAAATTTTATGATGGTACGGTTCCTTTGATCAGTCCATCCATCTGACATGATGGTACATCTTGTATGTGCCTATGAGTTTTTGAACTCTTTCAAATAATCATCAATGTTCGAAATCTCTCTTTGCAAAAAATATCCTCTTAACTCATGCATAGTAGGAGGTTTGAAGCCCTTTCCAGCAGCATATATGGCATCAAAAATAGGTCATAATATGGTGAACGAGTAGCATTGAAGGGAATATCAGCTTCATACCACCATCTAGCAATGTAATCACAAGCAACATCTCTCAATTCTTTTGTCCTATGAGCATCTAAAGTGGGCTGCACAGTTGGAGGACTAGGACCATATGCAGTTGCACTATCAGAGGGAGATGAGGGCACAAAAAAACTTTTGATAATACCCTTATTTCTCATTGCACCCTTACCCTTTTCAGAAATAGACTCCATAGAGGGAGGAACATAGCGAAAGGAGTTTTTTGATGCATCAGTGGAAGGGATAGATGAAGAACCCTCATAATCAAAAGATTCAAAACTTGAGTTGACAACCATCATATGTTGTAGATTCCTCTTCCTCCCAATTTCAGCCTGTATTTCTTTTTGCCTATTTTTCTCTTGCTCAAACTTTTCAAATTGTTCTTTCAACTGCTTCCTAATTTCCCCAATGTTTTGTGCTTCACATGAAGTAATTTGGCCTTTAAGACCAGCCAAATGTAGTTTCAGTCTATGAATGCCCCCTCCACCCTCAATTTTTTTCTTACAAAATTTGCAATACATTTGATCAACAACCATTTCAGCATATGCCTAAGCAACATCTTTCGCTCTAGGGGCCATTTTGGATTGAGTTTTTGACTTGGAAAGAAAAGGTTTAAATCTGAAAATGAAAACAAAAAAAAAACTATTCATTCTATGTTCATTTCTTTCACCAAAAACTATGTTTACCATTTTCAGATTTGCTAAATAAATAAAACAAACAAAGACAGATTTTAGAAGAGAAAAAATAAATACCTCTAGCCTCCTCTAGCTCAATGCTGCTCCAAAGCTTGCCCAATAAGCTCCTCACTGCTGCTCCAAAGCTTGCCCAAAAGACTCCTCAAAGATGCTCCAAAACCAACTCCACAACTCTTCAGAAAACCCTCACAAATGCTCAAGCAAATTGAATGAGAAAGATGTGAGGTATTGAGAGGGGTTGGGTTAGTTAAATAGGATGGGGAGGGGTTAGAAAGCCTAAAAAAACCTAATAGCAGATAAAATAATATTTTGAAGTCCGTTTTTTTCAACTTTTTGGGCCCACCGGCCGGCTGGAACAACTCGGTTGAGTTAAGTCGGACCAGGCCGAGCCGGTCGGTTTGTTACCGAGCCGGCCGAGTCGGTCAAAAAACCGGCCGGCTCGGTAACAAACCGGCCGCCTGACTAGTTCAACCGCCGAGTCGGACCGGCCTACCCTTCGTCTCGGTCGACTCGGCCGGTTCCGATTCGGTTTGGCTTGGTTTTAAAACTATGCTTCAGGCTTACTCCCAGTGAAGACACTTTTTGGCGTGATCTTTCCCAGTGCAGTGTGAGGAGTCCTGTTCTGAATGTAGAAAGCTATATTACATGCTTCAATCCACAGGAATTTGGGCATGTCTTGGTCATACATCATAGCTCTTGTTGCTTCAACAATAGTCCTGTTTTTCCTTTTTGCCACACCATTCTGCTCCGGATTGTATGGAGCTGTCCACTCTCTTTTGATGCCTTCCCTTGCGCAAAATCCAGTGAACTCTTTATCTATGTATTCACCACCATTATCTGATCGCAATACCTTGATCCGCTTCCCTGTCAAATTTTCAACTAGAGCCTTAAACTCTTTCAACTGACTGAAGACTTCATCCTTGGTCTTCAAAAAGTAGATCTAGGTTTTCCTGGAATGGTCATCGATGAAGGTGACGAAGTACTCGGCACCACTATGAGCTCTAGTGGACATCAATCCACAGATGTCTAAGTGTATCAATTCCAATACACCCTTGGCCCTATTGTTGCTTCTCTGATACGCTGCCTTGGCATATTTTCCCAATACGCACCCCTTGCAGACATCATCTCGTTTAGTGCTCAGCTCTGGAACACCTGTGACAGTCTTCTTGAGAGTTCTCAACGCCCGATGATGCAAATGCCCCATTCTTCTATGCCATATCTCATTCAGGTCCGTTTCATTTGCATTGCCGACCGGTGCCATTGGAGACTCAAGCTGCAACTTGTAAAGTTTGTTGCTTCTTACCCCGATCTGTGCCTTCTTCTTCCAACTGGGGTGTTTGATGTAGACTCTATTGCCAATAAAGTAGACGTCATAACCTCGTTTTTGAAGCTGAGACACAGAGTGCAATTTCATCCCCAAACCCGGCATATGCAATACATTAGTGGCTCGGATCCTATTTCCAGCCTCGGTCTGAAAAACTATGGTATCTCTCCCAACAGGAGTGCATTTTTCTTTATTACCCATGGTTATTTTGAAATTCATCTGCTCTTCTTGGTAGTCAGAAAAACAGTGCCATACTCCAGTCATGTGAGCAGAGGCTCCACTGTCAATATACCAGACATCAGAAGAAGCAGTGCTTGATACACAAGCAAATTCTTCCTCAAGTCTGGATGCCAAAACATAGACATCATGATCCATCTGTTCTGTCATGCTTCTTTCCCTTCCTGGAGAACTGCGTGAACCCTTCTACATTGCTGTTGCAACAATAGACTTCCGTTCACTAGTCGATTCTCCCTTCCTGTTACTCATCTCTGGCTTTGATACCATGTGAAATTTTAAATTTGAAAACTACACAGTTGCAGTGATACAATTATTCCTCCTACTTATTATTTCAATAAGTTATTTTTTAGAAATCTTCTGGCAAATATTGAAATAAACACTACTGCAACATTCGCAAATACATATGCAGAGAAATAAACAATAAGGACATAAGCACAAGAATCAATCACATGTACATAGTTATTTTTGGACAATTGTCCCCGGAAAAACCCAATACGGGAAAATCGGTGCAACAGATGAGGGTTTTATTAATTCTTTAGCAAATGATATCTTTACAAGAAAATATATTGGCAGATAAAATCTGAAACACCTGAGACTTAATTTCCGACCCCCTCGGACAATTCTCTGACACTTTGACCAGCCTATGCTGGCTCCTGTGCCTGTCTGCTTGTTTCTCTGCGCAGTCCCAGCGCTAGATTGCGTAAGTCTGCGTAGGGACCGCGTGGGTTCTCTGCGCTGCAGCCTCAAGTTGCCTCCAGTGGCCCACTACTGCTCTCTGTCCCTGATCTCGATCACTATTGATTCCCTCCTGCTTTTGCAAACCCTTCGCCCTGCAACTCTCCCACTGAAATCAAATTCTATTACTTTATAATCGATCTCCTTCGGGTACTGAGTGTATGCCCGACTTTTTGCCAAATGACCCTCAAGCCCTCTTTTATAATCTTCTTGTTGGAGAACCAACAGCCTAGATTAGAAGTTTAATCAATGGCTAAGATTAAAACTTGACTTGATCCTTGTTTTCTAGAAGATTTACGCTCTAACTTATTAATACCCTTTAATTATTTCATTTCCCTAAGTTTAGACTTAGGGTCTTCATTAAAATAATTAATTATTTTAATAAGTCATGAACCGAGTGGAATTTCCACAAACGGTTTTTGGGTTCTTTGGAATGCTGTTGTCCAAGCCTCCCTGCAAAGTTTGAGACTTGGAACACTTCCGGATGCTACAAAAATCAACATGGGCTTCAATATTTACCGTAGAACACAGTAAATATTTTGTTCAAGAATTAACAAATAGAAGAATTCTCATCAGTTGCTGCAGTGGGATTCCGGGTAGTGGAATTTTCACATGGTATCAGAGCTTGTTTAGCAGTGCTGGAGGAGTAAGAGAGCAGACCAGAAGGATCCACCGTTGAAGAAGAAGCAGGAGATCAAAGAGCTGTATAAGCGGCAAATCGATTTCCCCAGTGATTGCGCAGTCCAAGCCAGGAGGGCTAGATCTGCAAGGAAATATCTTTGTGAGTGAGTCGTCAGAGGTAGGATTTTCCAGTTTGCAGTTTGTCAGAGGTAGAGGGAGCAACATAGCAGATTCAACGCAGATCAACAACTGGTGGGACACAATTTTCTTGTAGCAGCAGTTGTTGCTGCAGAAAGCGTCAAAAAAGAGAAAAATAAGACACATTTGGGGGATTTATGATCTCAAAGAGTTTCTTTCCCAAGAAACTATAATTTCCTGTGCGAAAGCAGCGAGATCGTAATTTATTTGGCTTTCTCCAGCAAGGAGTGCGTAGAGCCAGCTGCACAGAGGGTTAGAGGCAGCAGATCGACATCTGATTGGGTGAGATGGCAGCCAGTGGGTTGCTAGATCAAGATCAGTTGGAGGGTGTCTCCAACTACGTAATCTGGAAGACAAGGATCTCCTTCCTTCTGGATGAGCATGAGCTCAAAGCCTTCATCGACAGTGCAGTAGCTGAATCGGTAGATGCAGCACCATTGAGAACCTTCAAGAAGGGCATGGAAAAAGGCAAATGGTTGATCCTCGATGGAGTGAAGGATCACATAGTTTCACATATTTCCGGTAAAGGGACAACTAGGGAAATGTGGGAAGCTTTTGCTACGTTGTATGAGGGGCCTTCCGAGCAACGAAAGATGTTCTTGGTAGATGCAACACCATTGAGAACCTTCAAGAAGGGCATAGCAAAAGCCAAATGGTTGATCCTCGATGGAGTGAAGGATCACATAGTTTCACATATTTCCGGTAAAGGGATAGCCAGGGAAATGTGAGAAGCATTGGTTATGCTGTATGAGGGGTCTTCCGAGTAGCGGAAGATGTTCTTGGAGGAAAAGCTGCGTTCTACTAGGATGCAGAAGGGAGAATGTGTTGATCTATTCCTTGCAAAACTTCAGGAGGTCAGAGATCAACTGGCAGCTGTGGGAGCAACTCCTCATGCCACAGAGATGGTCATATTTTCTTTAAATTCAATGTCCGAAGACTATCAGGTCTTTTTCCAGCGCATCATGGGCAGACAGAAGTTGTCGGACTGGGAAGGAATGTGGGCAACTCTTCAATAGGAAGAGATGAGGAGAGACTTACTCAAGTGTAAACTTGATGGCAAGAGGAACAGTGGGAAAAAGCCCAAGGAGGAGGAGGAGAATGCAATCCTTTCATCAAAGGGGCAGGAGGAGCAGTGGAGACGAACGAAGGACGTCTCAAATATTAAGTGCTTCTGGTGTGGTGAGATGGGACATTACGCTACACAATGTCCTCTTAAGAAGAAGGACAAAGATGAGAAGCATGATCTGCAGGCTGCAACTATGAAAATCGAGGAGGAGGAATTCGCAATGATTACCCACATATCTGCAGGGGAAAATTGGGGTGATCTAGAGCTGTAGTTCAGTAGAACTGTAGTTGGGCAGGATCCTTGAGGAGTCCACTTCTCGGATCAACACCTTGCAACGGGAGCCCAAATTAGAAGTAGCAGGATGGACAAGTATCAGTTGGTGCAGAGGAGTGCAAAAGTGACAACGTAGTGGCTAGTGAGCGCCAGAGTCTGAGCAAAGTTGGCAGCAGTGTAGGGAGGCAAATATGCAAAGTCAACAACAACTTCATAGGGGCAGCGCAAAGACTAGCAACAGTCAGATCTTCAATACGAGATGCATCCTACTGAACACTTAGTTCAGATTTTGGATGTTTTTCTCTTGCAATGAACAACAGAGTTGCAGTGCAGTGGCAATTGGCAGTAGCATGCTGGGTCAGCAGCAACACGGATGCAGTAGTGCAATGTTGGTGGGCAGCAGTGTCAGACATCAGCAGCACAGAGGGAGATGTTGCAGAATCACAACAATACTTCAGATGGGTGTATTGCTAGAGCACATTACTCGCTAAGAGGGAGTGTTGATTTATGGTAGCATTGGATGTGCTCTAAGTCTCAAATTTTGCAGGGAGGCTTAAGCACATGTATTCCAAAGAACCTAGAAAGCGTATTGGAAAATTCCACTCAAATTGTGTTTTATGAAAATATTTAATTATTTTTAATGGGACCCTAAGTCTAAACTTGGGAAATTAAAATAATTAAAGGATATTAATTAAAACAGAGTGTGAATCTTCTAGAAAAGATGGAGATCAAGTCAAGTTAATCTTAGCCATTGATTAACAATGGAACGAACATAGTTCGTACCTCAAGTTAAATACTCCATAAGACTTGGAATAAAAATATATCCATTGAGGATACACGTATATATTTTAAATGTATGAAGAATGATTGATATGAATGTTACAAATGAGGCCCGCTTATATACCTAGGCTGGTGCCTCTTCGCAGAAGGTTATGTCCCATTAGACATGCCTCTTTAGTACTAATTACTAATTAATTATCATTATTTATGATTATTATCTTTTCCATTATTTTCTATATATTTTATTCATAACATTGCCTTCCTCCTCAAAAAGCTTTGTTCTCAAAGCTTGTCGATGAAAATGGCTTGATTCTCGTTTTAGAATCTTCGTTGATACTAGACAATATGATCCTTGGAGTGATATATAAAATTGTCGCACAGAGGAGGGATCAAACCATCCTAGATCAATTTTCTGTGGAATGTTGCGATGACTGAAAACTTGTGATGAATTGTTATCACATGAGCGGATTGCATTGACATTAGTATTCTTCAGAACATTAGTTTGTTGTTTCTGTTCTGAATATGTATCTTGATTGAGTTGTCTACTCTCGTGATTCGGATGTCAATAGGGAATTTTTTTGGTTTGACTTTCCCTCATTAGCTGTGTGGCAATTTTTTGATTTTCTTCTGGCGAGGATGTTGTTGAGTTGTGACATTCATTGTATCAGTTCCTGTTTCTTTCTCTTCAACTTGGACTTCTACATTCGATGTTTCCTTCTCGATAAACTGTTGCACCTTGTTTTCCAATGACTTCTTATCCTTCTTAAGCTTCTTAATTTGCATCAGTATTTTTTCACTGTGGTCTTTAAGTCGAGAAACTTCTTCATTTTTGTCAGTGGCGATCTTGTCAACTTCTCTTTGCATATTTTGTATTGCCTTTTTACTTTCTTGAAGAATTACTTTTGAGATTTCTTGTATGTCTTCAAGCGTCACTGAGTTTGGCTTCAAGGTAACGTCTTGTAGCGTAATTTTTTTTCTTTTTGTGGAAAAACGTGTAACGACCCAACTCGAATTATGGAACATAGAAATATTAGCAGGCATATGAGACCTGCATATGATAGCTACATATGCAGGTATCACGTGTACGACACTAGTACATGCACTAAGCAATTATGAAAAGAAACTCGGTGTAGAGTAAGGAGTGAATTATTGAAGTATTGAGTAACTCCCTAACTCACCATAATATAATGAAAACTAATACTTTGTTCAAAGAAAATTAAAAGCATTGACTTATGCAAATAAATGATGATATTTTAATAAATCCAAGATATTTAATAAATAATAATATTTTAATAAATCTAAGATATTTATTAAATAATAATATTTTAATAAAACCAAGATATTTATTAAATAATAATATTTTAATAAATCTGAGATATTTATTAAAATATAATATTTTAAGATATTTTTTAAAGATATTTATTAAAAGATCATATTCTAATAAATATCAGGAATGGAGTTTGTGTATAAAAGGGAGAAGAGGGGTAAATTTGATGGGCATGGGTAGTGAAGGGGAACATTGACCCGGATGTTGTCAGAGGAGTTCTAGCTGCATGAGACATGAGCAGTGAGTTTGAGAGTTCTAACAGAGTTATGGAATGCTTTCGATTGTTATTGGAGTTTTGGGCACGGGGGCCAGAAGACTTGTCTTCTGGATCTGGGGACCGGAGAGGTTGACCTTAGATAGGCTGGGAGGAAAACGACGGTTTGGTGACGGGAGCTGAAGCCACGGCGGATCAGGAACATCTTCAAACACGGTTCCAGGTAAGTATTAATTAGTCAATTTGATATATATTCTGTTCAAAAATCCCACTCTGAATTCTGTGGTATGAATTTAGTGAATGATGGTTAAATTCTAAAAGTTAAAGTTTAAGGTTCTTACAAAACGTCAAAAACTTCTTTTTCGTATTTAGGATAAAGGACCCTAGAGTTTCCATCCAGGGTGAGCCCAACACAATGTCACTATCGTCAAAAAGTAAAGACGGTAAATTGAGAGATAAAGGTATAAGCCCCAATATTTAGTTGTAGAATTTTTATGTTGTATTGTTTTTTGTTAAGAAAGTCTAATTTTTCGATTATATTTAACTCAGGAATCACCAATTGGTTTGCAATTTTAGGGTTTATATAATTTTTATCTTCGGCAAGTGATATAGGAATAGTGACATTTTTTCCCGTGAGAGTTCCTTTAAATTTAAATAGCACTTTAGCATCGCTGGGTAAGGTTTCTAAAAATATTCCCTCTATTTTTGAGTTGGACTCCATTTTTGGTCCTGAATATTTAAATGTTTCCAAACTTTTTTCTTTTTTCCACTCACTACTAATACTCAACTTTTCTTCTGATAATTTTTGTTCTGGGAATATGTTGTTGTGTAGTTGTTCTTTTCTTTCCTTTAAAAGAACCTCAAGTACTTTTAATAGGAGAATCATATTTTATAATTTCATAAAAGTATGCCTTAACTTCTTCTTCCTTTTTAATCTTAAAAAGTAGACCTTATGTAGCTTACTCTTTTATACTTTTATTTTAATAAATATTTAATATATTCTCCCTTTTTATTTTTTATTTTTTCTAAACTTTGTCGGTTCTATATATATAGATATATATACAAAGTAGCTATGCGTATCTATTACACCCACAGGTATATGGTTGGGTACCCTTATGAACTATTTTAATGAGTTAAAAATTATTATATTTCCCTTCATGTATATGGCAAGGTTGGTTCCTAATAAAGGTTTGATAAAATTTTAACTTTACGTCGAGCCTTTTTGTTTTTTAATACCTTTAACATAAAAAATCATGAAGGCCAACGATTTTTCTTATTCAACCCTTGGTTTTTTGATATGTATAAACATAAACTGTTGTGTTGATTGGTTGCGACCCTAGGTAGCTCATTTTCAATGGCCTTAGTTATGAACTATGCGAAGAGGAATGGAAACTGGATCAATTTCGATAGTAGCAAGGACGTGCAGAGGTAGCGGTGTGCGGAGCTGCCGCACCGATGTGAGCTGTACTGCTTCGCAGGGTAAGGCGACAACATAGGATAACTCCAGCCGCGACAGTGTGGCCAGCTGTGGCATTTGACGGCGGCAACACGGACGACTGTGGGTGGCTAGATGGTGGTGGTCTATTGTTGTACTGCGGCCAACCCAACTCAGACAGTGGTTCCACCCTGGCGGCAGATCGACTTGGTGGCTGTGCGCAGATACCCTTGCAGCAACAACGAAGACTAGTTGAGAAGTCGTTGCAGTATTGTTTGGCAGTAGCATGGGGGTGCAATGGCAAGGCGATAATGATTGTGTTTTCCTTACAAAAAACCTGGTCGATGGCGCGTCGCTGCAATACCGGTCGACGAACTGAACAAAGTCGATTCCGCTAACAGTGTGACAGCCGCAATTCTACAACTGCTGTACGATGTTTATTTTGTTTTGACACTTTGTTTTTATAAATATTTATATTTTTTTGTATTTCATTATATATATATATATATATATATATATATTTTACCTTTTTTTTTTAACTTTTTTTATTTTATAATTTTTTTCTTTCCAATTGTTATTTTATTTTTAACTTGACTTTCTTTTTTTTTTCCTTTTTTTTCTTATTTCAAATTTTTGTATTGCTTTTTATTTTATTTTTTAATATATTTTTTAAACTCTTCTTTTTTTATATATATTTGTTTGACTCTTTATTTTTATTTATTTTTCTTCTTAATGGCCAAGGGCCTAATGGCGAAATTGGAGAAACTCGAAAAGTGATTGAAAAACGCTTCAACGACAACGATGTTGACGACTTTGACGGTCAAAGACCTGGCTCAGAGAACACAACTCTGTGCAGTAGTTGAGCGGCCAGAGGCTCGAACTGCTCTGATACCAAATGGAACGAACAAAGTTCGTACCTCAAGTTAAATACTCCAGAAGACTTGGAATACAAAGATATCCATTGAGGATACAAGTATATATATTAAATGTATGAAGAATGATTGTTATGAATGTTACAAATGAGGCCTGCTTATATACCTAGGCAGGTGCCTCTTCAGGGAAGGTCATGTCCCATTAGACATGCCTCTATAGTACTAATTACTAATTAATTATCATTATTTATGATTATTGTCTTTTACATTATTTTCTATATATTTTATTCATAACAAATGATTTAATCTCGGGCGTTGAAGACTCAACGAGATGATTATAAGGACTTGATGGGGCATTTGGAAATTACACTGAGAGATCGAAAGAGTCTAGAGATTGAAATTCTTTAGTGAGTAGTGCTCAGGTAGAAGATCGATCGAGAAGATTCTTGTAGAGAGGGGCAAAGATAATTGTTGGTTGGAGATTTTCCTGAGAGAGGAATACATTGCAGAGAAGACAGAGGGCAGTACTCAGAGAGGCAGCATAGCAGCTATGCAAAGCCAATAGAGGCAGCGCTGCAACCTTGAGAAGATCAATGATTCAGCTGAGGATCAGTCGGATCTAGTGCCAGAGTACCGGGGTGTGAGACCGGAAGGGCCAGAGATCAGTATCTAGCCAGCAGAAGAGCCAACAAGTAGAGGTGACGCAATCCCCATGTAGAGTGACGCAAAATTGCTGCGTAGGGCTCATCAACTCAGTGTTTGGTTAGTCGGGATTTCCAGTGTCAGTGTGAGGTAATCCTCACTAGCTCTTCGTCAGTTAGATTCTCTGTGTGGATGGCTATTAAGGCATCCCAGATTGTATTCATAATTACTACATAATAAACAAACCCTCAGATGTTGCACCGGTTTCCCGCATTGGGTTTTTCCGGGGACATTAGTCCGAAAGTAACGGTGTCATGTGTCTATTGTTTATTCTTGCTCAGATCTTGTTTCCGCACATTTATTTTCCGCAGTTTAATTTTGTGAAGGCTGTAGTGTATGGGTTTCAATATTTACTATAGAACACAATAAATAGTTTGTTCAAGAATTACAAATAGAAGAATTCTCATCAGTTGCTGCAGTAGGATTCCAGGTTGTGGAATTTTCACACCTACTGTTAGGAATGTAGATCCTGTATGCCTTTGAGGTCTCGCTATACCCAAAAAGGAAACACTTCTCTACAGCTTGATCCAATTTGCTACGTTTTTCATCTGGCAAGTGGCAGTAAGCCACACTCCCAAAAATCCTCAAGTGACTCACGTGAGGCTTCTTTCCTGTGAAGACTCCTTCTGGTGTTTTCTTCCCCAATGATCTATGAGGAGTTTTGTTCTGAATATACACTACCGTATTACATGCCTCTGCCCATAAAAATCTGGGCATCATACAACATGGCCTTTGCAGCTCCAACTATAGTTTTGTTTTTCCGCTTCGCTACCCCATTCTGCTGAGGGTTATATGGAACTGTCCATTCTCTTTTGATGCCTTCCTTTGTGCAAAAATATGTGAAGTCTTTATCAATGTATTCTCCAACATTATCTAAGCGAACTACCTTGATCTTCTTCCTTGTCGCATTCTCTACGAGAGATTTAAACTCTTTGAACCAATCAAAGACCTCATCTTTGGTCTTTAAGAAATAGATCCAGGTCGTTCTCGAATGGTCATCAATAGCGGGGACAAAGTATTTGCCACCACTGAGAGCTCTAGTATACATTGGGCCACAAATATCTGAATGTATATGTCCTAACACGCCATTTGCTTTGCTGTCACTTCTAGGAAATGCAGCCTTCACATACTTCCCAAGTACGCATCCTCTGCACACATTGTCATGCTCTGTACCAAGATCTGGAACCCCTGTTACAGTTTCTCTGAGTATCTTGAGGGCTCCATGGTGTAGATGTCCCATTATCCTATGCCATAACTCGTTCAACTCCTTTCCACTGCTACTGTCACTGCCTATTAGTGCCATTGGAGAGTCAAGCTGTAACCTGTCGCTTCAAGCTCCAATTTGTTTCACCTTCTTCCAGCTTGAGTGTTTGACATACACTTTCTTCCCTACGATGTGGACATCATACCCCTTATCCTGCAACTGGGACACTGAAATCAGGTTCATACCCAATCATAGCACATGCAATACATTTGTAGCGTTGGTGCTGGCTCCTGACTCCCTCCGAAAATCTATGGTGCCTCTCCCTACTGGAGTACATTTTGTTTTGTTGCCCATAGTAATCTGGAAGTCCATTTGCTCCTTGTAGCTAGAGAAATATTCTCCAACTCCTGTCATATGAGCTGATGCTCCACTATCTCTATACCAGACACTAGGTGAAGTTGATTCTGATAAACAAGCAAATTCATCTTCAAACCTGGAAGATAAATCGAAAGCTTCTTGACTATTAATTCTGTCCATGATTTTGTGTGCTATTACTCTTCCCTCCTCATGCTGATTCTCTTCTAGCAAACTGCTGCAAAACTACTGCGTCCAACTAGACATCTGCTTTGCAAAAATACGGGGCTGCTCCTTCTGCCTCTGGAGTTATTCGATTTGGAGAAATTAATTTTTTCTTTTGCTCTCTAAAAAATAAACGATTCTCCTCAAGTAACTCGGTTTTCTTGCAAGGTGATTGCACTGCCCTCTGGGTTCTCGATCTGCTGTTCACACTAAACAACGAAACTGCTTCTATCTTTGTTACTCAGCGCTCCGACTGATCATATATGCTTTAATACCATGTGAAAATTTCATCTATTGCAACAACTGAAAAATATTCTTCTAACTGTAAATTTAATTATGTATTTTATTTGCTATGGAAAACAACTTATAAATCACAACCGCAATTTTCACAATAAAATTAATGCGGAAAATAAAATACTGGAAACTGAGAAATTCTAGCACACACACAAGAATATTAACACAGTTATTTTTGTACAATTGTCCCCGGAAAAACCCAACTTGGGAAAATTGGTGCAGTAGATGAGGGTTTTCTTATTAATCTTCAACAACAAATCTGAGTACAAGAATTTTAGATGCCCTACTGACAATCTAAGCAGAGGAAAATATAGAGAGAATTTTTGTGAGAAATTTCTCACACTCTTTGTTCTTCCTTACATTGCCTCTTCCGGAATCCAGAAATCTTCCTTATGGACTTTTGCTACTACCCTCTCTCACCTCCTACTCACCCTCTGGCTCTATCTCCTCTGCTGAATCACAGCCACTGAGAAAATCGAATTGCCTGGGCAACTGAGTAATTGCACTGGTGTATTCTCCATCTACCCATCGACTTCTTCTTATAATCTTTTGTTGGAGCACCAACGACCAAGATTAAAACATTATCGATGGCCCAAATTAATTCGTTCTCGATCTGTGTGAGTTTCTAGATGATTCTCACCTAATATCAATTAATATTGATTAATTAACCATATTCACTAAGTTTAGACTTAGGAAATATTTAAAAATTGGTTAATAATCTAATTGAGACACTTCTAGGTGGAATTTCCAGAAACGATTTCTGGGTTTTGGAGAACTCATATATTCTAGCCTCTCCACAAAATTTCGTGGCTAGAACACATTCGATGCTACAAAAACTAATCCCTGATTTCAGTATCCTAGTTAGAGGATAAGGGGTATGATATTCACTTCGTAAGGAAGAAAGTGTATGTTAAATACCCAAGCTGGAGAAGGCAAGATAGATTGGAGTTCGAAGTAACAGATTGTACCGGTTACAACTTGACTCTCCAATGGCACTAATAAGTAGTGACAATGGCAGTGGGAAGGAGCTGAATGAGTTATGGCATAGGAGAATGGGACATCTACACCATGGAGCACTCAGGATGCTCAGAGAAAAAGTAACAAGAGTTCCAGAATTTAGCACGGAACACGGTGACGTGTGCAGAGGATGCGTACTTAGGAAGTATGCTAAGGCGAAATTTCCAAGAAGTGATAGCAAAGCTGATGGCGTGTTAGGACTCATACATATAGATATTTGCGGCCCAATGTCCACTAGAGCTCTCAACGGTGCCAAATATTTCCTCACCTTTATTGATGACCATTCCAGGCAAACCTGGATCTACTTCTCGAAGACCAAAGATGAGGTCTTCGATTGTTTCTAAGAGTTAAAAGCTCTCCTGGAGAATGTGACAGGGAAGAAGATCAAGGTGCTTCGCTCAGATAATGGTGGAGAATATATAGATAAAGACTTCACAGATTTCTGTGTGAAGGAAGACATCAAGAGAGAATGGAAAAGTCCATATAATCCACAATAGAATGGGGTAGCAGAGCAGAAAAACAAAACAATTTGTAATATTCCTAATTAGCATCGCTAATTGGAATATTTGATTTTTGTATAGTTTTTCCGACTATAGTTAATTAATAAATAAAAGTGAGAAAAGGGGTCTAACTCACTTAAATAAAATAAAGTGTTTCCCTAGTAGAGGCAACGTTGTAACTTAAGGGGGAGCCTTGGGGGTCCACACCACACATGAGAGGGAGGCTCACGTAGCCTCTAGAAGCTTCTGCGCAGGCCCATGAGGAGCACGTGGGAGAGAGAGGGACCACGTAGGGTTTTGAGGAGGGCCAGCGTTATAAAAGGAGGGAGAGCTATCTCATTTGGGGATTATTGATATGTTGATGATATTTTGAGCTAGACTTCTGTCTACTTGAGCACGCCGGTTGTTTAGTCGGTCTGCAGCACTGTTTAGTGCGACTGAGTGTCTCCGGTCGGAGATCTCGCCCTTGGCCCCGGGGGACTTCGAGTGCCTGCTCGGGCAAGGTATTTCTTTAGTCTTGGCAGTTGATTTGCAAGTGATTTGGTGGGACGTTTTGCAGAGGAGAGCAGTCTCATTTAGTGAGCTAGCCGCAGGTCCATGAGGGAGGGCCTTGATTGGGTTCGACCCCCACTGTTGTTGTGGGGATTTTCGTGGGTGAATCAGTGTGTTTCAGCTTGGAGGATTAGTCTTTTCAGTTGGTGAGTTTGCAGAGGGATTTGTGGCCCCTTTCTCAGCATTCTTCCTTTGGCATCTGCGCTGGCTGGGAGAGACAGCGTTTTTCTTGAGGAGGGCTTCTGGGGGTGTTTTTCGGAGGCGGTCCATTTGCTTCATGGTTTCTGGGTTTGGTCCGGAGTAGGGAGTATAGGCAGTCTACCGATTTTCAGCCCATTCCGGTGAGGGGATCACCCCCTAGTTCCAGTTCATTGCAGCAACAACATTCTACGGCAGATTCTTCCAGCAGTTGGGACGCAGTCTCTATAGCAGCGATTTCCTGTTCTGAGAGGGTTCTTCACTTGCCTTGTGCAAGGATAGGTGCACTTATTCTGATTATCTATTGTACCCATATTCTCAGATTAATAAAATGGCTTAGTGTTCTGGTATTTTTATGTGTACTTGCTCTATATTCTATTTCCGACATTTTTCCTATATAGTTGTATGCTTGTATTGCTGTGTATTACTGTCTATTTCCCATTGGGGATATTACAGTGGTATCAGAGCATAGTTCTGGCTCAGCCTGTGGAGCTGGCTATCTATGGCAAATATGAGGATCACAATGCCTACATTCTTACCTGAAGTACCGAGGCAACATGGTCGTATACCTCTTGAAGATTATTTCAGAGAATGGAAGTCCATGGGGGAAGACTTAAAAGCAATTTTGCCCTTCAAAGATTACTGTCAGCTCAGAGAGGATGGAGTTTCTAGCATACAGAGTTCAGATTTGCAGCGCACAGTGGGCAGATTCCATCTACCGACGTTTGACGGATCATCCAGGCGCTCAGAGGAAGCTTGGGTGGACAAGTTGGATACCTCTTTCTAGCTTGACCGAGTATCGGAGAGGGAAACCATTAAAATGGTTACCTCGCACTTGGAGGATGAGGGAACACAGGATTGCAGGGAGTCCGAGGTTACACCTAGTGTGACACAGGATTCACCCTCATTGGAGACCTCCTCGGCCGGGTCGGTTGATGTGGTAGTGGAGAAGGTAGAGCCTACCCCAGTAGAGCCATCCATTGAGTTGATGACCGGAGTCGCGTCCGAATCTTCGGGTGGTAGCAGCACACAGATGGGTGCAGTGTCAGGAGATGTCTCCCCATTCGATGAGGCACTAGGAGATACAGAGGTATCGGATGATGGTCGCAGGCAGCGGTATCGTCGGCTTCGAGCAGACCTTCGAGTTTTGAAAGGGAAGGCCACATCAGTTCGGGAGGCCATTTTGCTGCAGGACATGGAGCTGGAGGGCATGAGAGTGGCTTGTGCCGAGTCGGCTGCCAAGTTGGCCCGCATTGGGGAACAACTGGATTCCCTGATGGTACAACCCGAGGGCACATTGCAGCGTCAGATCATTCCCCTTCAGGCATGCATGGATGGGACTAGCAGTGTTGTTGGGTCATCTCTTCCCATTGGAGAGAGAGAGGCAGAGCCACCTAGTCAGATCTCATATGTTGACTTGGATAGAGGTATGAGACGATCAGAGTTGCACAGGGTACAACATCCACATGTTGAGGTTGGATGGCGAGAGATTTTGAGTTGGTACTCGGTGGAGCGGGCTATGGAGATAGTGATGGATCGAGTGTAGCTCAGCAGGAGTTTCTATGCATGGGGAATACAGGAACCCCAGATTGGCATTGGGATCCAGGTGGGATCACCTATCATTTCCTAGGCAGGTCGGCTGACTATGTCTTGGAGAGTACAGTTGGCCTAGTAGTAGAGCATGTGCAGTTTCGGTCAGCTCCAGTGGCCAACCAGTTTATGGGCAGACTCCCTAGGTTGTCTTGGCATGACATTCATACACGGGATCACGGGGTGGTCAGCACACCTTGGCAGGAGCTTGTCGGAGGAGGTGGCATTGGCAGGCCACCAGATGGCACCTTGTATGGGGCCAAGGATTCTTCACCTTTGTGTGGGGCACAGAGGACGCAGCAAAGCCGAGCAGTGGTGGTAACACTACTGACACACAGGGAGATTCACTTCTCGGACCCCTTGAGGAGGATTTGGAGTGATGATCCTTTCGTCGGCAGGTATAGTGATACGACGGTGGAGACGATGTTACCGATTGGTGGTAGTCGGACATGTAGAGGCACAGCTCTATGTCATAACATCCAAGGATGTGTGGGAGCCTCTAGCATTGAGCGGTGGATTGCCGGTGGACATGGAGTAGCATGGTGGTGTGCCATAGTGTGTGGGACTGCATTGTGGAGTAGGAGTATCCTACATCACATTGAGAGCATGCAGAGAGTGATCGATGCCTGGACACAGTCAGGGCACGAGAGGGTACAGGGTGCTACAGCAACAGCACATGGTATCCAGCAGTATACCGAGGTATGCCTCAGTGTGCAGTGGCATGTTGAGGAGTATATGGATGATCAGTGGTATGCGAGGGCATACGGTGCTACACAGCAGGGTCTTAGAGTATTGCATTCAGGGAGACTCACAGACAGGGACACTGGGCTTACCTTTGGGGGTATTTCGCCCAAGATCGATGAGGAGACAGAGGAGCGATACTTGAGGGTATCTGTGGGGACTCACACATCCGACACTCTTCTACATCACTCATGGGCACAACTGATTTTGTTGTTGTCCTCGGGCACTTTGGGCATGAGCAGCAAGGTCCGTGAGGCACACCCAAGATATTTGGATGGCCCTCAGCACACTAGGCGAGAGACTTCTCAGCAGTGGCACTGGGTCAGTACGCTAGTTGACAGCCACAGTTTAGGGGATGAGATGATCCTCTGCAGTGGTGGCACATTAGTCATTGCTGAGCCTACGCTTGGGGAGCGGGTCATGAGGGAGACATGCATCATTCTTCCCTCAGTGCATGTTGAGATCATGCATGAGCAGAGGATACTGGGTTCCGTAGAGATAGCATTCCAGCATGCGTCTAGACTCCAAACATTGTATCGACACTTCATCAAGAGGGTGGATGGCATATTCACTACAGATGAGGTGGTGGAGGTAGAACAGGAGGGCCTTTCTCCTGTATGCCAAAGTGAGGACTCTTCTTCATATGAGTCCATAGGATCAGTTGAGGTCACTTCTGGGGAGCGAGAGCAGTCACACAGAGATGGAGACAGTAGACCATAGCTGCGTTCCAGTATACAGGGTGAGCAGTCAGGGGACTCTATGGGAGATGCCCTAGGCGATGAGACACTTGTGACGATCCGGTCGGAGCTATATGTGATGGAGCCTGAGTCAGTAGAGGAGGATGCTATGCACATCATGCATGATGGTCCTTTGAGGGAGAGCCAGATGGAGGCTCACATTGAGTCGGTGATGGATATGCGGCTAACCGCGGGGTCAGCCATTGAGGAGGAGCAGTCAGATGCATTGACACTGAGTACAGTGACGGCAGTTGCAGATCCATATCCTCTAGAGATGTTGGAGGGTGATGGGATTGTTATGCGGGGGGCTATTAGACAGCAGGAGCTGTTGGATATGGTGGAGCATTCATCTTTTGGCCGACACATTGATGAGGTACAGATAGATGTACATACAGTCGGTCGAGCTGCAGTACTTTCAGTGAGTAGTACTCTCCAGGAGTACATCGATGGAGCTTGCAGCATATCTTGCCCACTTTGGCCCATTATAGAGAGAAGGGTTTCCTTCTACAGGCAGCTCTCATTGGCAGACAGGGCAGAGCAGTGGGAGTTGATTACGGGTTGGTGGCAACACTTCAGGCGTGTTCCATATGCCGTTGTTATTGCTACATCGGATTCTTCTTCCAGGATGGACTGGCGGGAGATCATGAGTTGGTACCCTCTAGATGGTACGGTATTCTTCGTAGGGAGCACAGTCGAGCAGGGGCCCTTGGACATAGTAGATGTTACAGATCCCAGTCGGCAGGAGGGCACCAGTTGTCGTTACTTCAGGACTCCTTCCCAATTTCAGGAGAGCAGGATCAGCATGGGATTGAGTCATGACTTGGATTGGAGAGAGGTGATGAGTTGGTATGCATTTGGAGGGGTAGCATATGCAGCTACAGGTACAACGCAGCAGGAGCCCAGGAGCATTGATGCTTATTGGTGGTCTTCACCTCTTAGAGCATTAGTCATAGCCAGAGGCAGTGCGCAGTCCGCGCCGTGGGACTTGGGCAATTATTGGCCATGGTGGCGATGGGATCCGGGGGGATTATTGGTTGACTGGTACTGTGAGAGGTCACTTTGGGATCCTGGCATTGAGATATCCCTTCATATCAGGGTGATGTAGAGGTCAGATAGGTTTCAGTGGGACCCAAGCACATTTTGCAGTATCGGTAGGGAGCATCAGCTAGAGAGTAGGCTTGTTCAAGCGTTGTTGAGGACAAGCAATTTTTGCCGGATGAGGATGCCACTTGGGAGAGCGAGCAGATTTTACAGCATCCATCACTTCAGTTGTTTGAGGACAAGCAACATTTTGCCGGGGGAGACTGTAATATTCCTAATTAGCACCGCTAATTGGAATATTTGATTTTTGTATAGTTTTGCCGACTATAGTTAATTAATAAATAAAAGTGAGAAAAGGGGTCTAACTCACTTAAATAAAATAAAGTGTTTCCCTGGTAGAGGCAACGTTGTAACTTAAGGGGGAGCCTTGGGGGTCCACACCACACATGAGAGGGAGGCTCACGTAGCCTCTAGAAGCTTCTGCGCAGGCCCATGAGGAGCACGTGGGAGAGAGAGGGACCACGTAGGGTTTTGAGGAGGGCCAACGTTATAAAAGGAGGGAGAGCTATCTCATTTGGGATTATTGATATGTTGATGATATTGTGAGCTAGACTTCTGTCTACTTGGGCACGTCGGTTGTTTAGTCGGTCTGCAGCACTGTTTAGTGCGACTGAGTGTCTCCGGTCGGAGATCTCGCCCTTGGCCCCGGGGGACTTCGAGTGCCTGCTCGGGCAAGGTATTCCTTCAGTTTCAGCAGTTGATTCGTAGGAGATTTGGGTGGACATTTTGCAGAGGAGCTGAGTCTCATTTAGTGATTGCGCAGTCCAGGAGGGAGGACGCAGTTAGGTTCAGAGCAGCGCTGTTGTGGGGGATTTTCGTGGAGTCCTTAGCGTGTTTAAGCTTGGAGGGATTGTCTATTCAGTTGGAGAGTTTTGCAGAGGGATTTGTGGCCCTTTTCTAGCATTCTTCTTGGGCCTCTGCGCTGTGCTTGGGAGAGAGCGTTTTTCTTGAGGAGGGCTTCTGTGGTGGTTTTCCGGAGGTGGTGCATTTGCTTCATGGTTTCTGGGTTTTGTCCGGAGCAGTGAGTACAGGCAGTCTACCGATTTTCAGCGCATTCCGGTGAGGGGATCAGCCCCTAGTTCCAGTACATTGCAGCAGCAGCATTCTACGGCAGATTTCTCCAGCAGCTAGGACGCAGCGTCTATTGCAGCCATTCCCTATTCTGAGAGGGTTCTTCACTTGCTTTGTGCAAGGATAGGTGCACTCATTCTGATTATCTATTGTACCCATACATGTATTCTCAGAATTAATAAAATGGCTTAGCGTTCTGGTATTTTTATGTGCACTTGCTCTATATTCTAGTTCCAGCATTTTTCCTATATATTTGCATGTTTGTATTTCTGTGTATTACTGTCTATTTCCCGTTGGGGATATTACACAATTGTTGGAGCTGCAAAGGCTATGTTACATGACCAGGATTTACCCAGATTTATATGGGCATAGGCATGTAACACGACAGTATATATTCAAAACAAGACTCCTCATAGAGCATTGGGGAAGAAAACGCCAGAAAGAGCCTTCACAGGGAAGAAGCCAAAAGTGAGCCACTTCATAATTTTTGGCAGTGTTACTTATGGCCACGTGTCAGATGATAAACGTACCAAACTAAATCATACTGCAGAGAAGGGGTTCTTCGTTGGGTACAACGAAGCCTTAAAGGCATACAGAATCTACATTCCTAGCAATAGGAAGATTGTAGTAAGGCGAGACGTAAAGTTCATGGAGGACTGAGCTTTCAGGAGATCTTGTGAGATGCCTACAGGTGGTTAGAATCAGTAATTAAAAACTCCTTTGGTCCAGCAACAGGGGCAACCAGTGGGAAAGGCAATGTTGATTTTGGGGTAGCATCGGATGTGCTCTAAGTCTCAAATTTTGTGGACAGGCTTAGACACATGTATTCCAGACAACCCAAAAATCGTTTGGTGAAATTCCACCCAGAGTGTATTCTATTAAAATAATTAATTATTTTTAAAGGGACCCTAAGTCTAAACTTAGGAAAATAAAATAATTAAAGTGAATTAATAGAATATGGGTATGAATGTTCTAGAAAAGGCGGATCAAGTCAAAAGTTAATTTTAGCCATTGATTAGAGATCTAATCTGGGGCGTTGAAGTTTTAACGAGAAGACTATAAGAATGGCTTCAAGGGTCATTTGGAAAATACATTTGGCAGAGATCAGAGATTGATTTCTTTAGTGAGCAGTGCTCAGGGAGAAAATTTGATCATGAGATCTTTTGCAGATGGGTAGTGATTTCGGTTGGAAGCATTCCCGAGTCGGAGAGTGCATAGTAGCAGAGACAGAGAGAGCCACAAAAACGCAGAGCCAGTGACGCAGTGCTTACATAGTCACTGCGCAGAGGCTGATGGGAAGTCGTTTTCTTGCTAAGGAGACAACGTTGGGCCAGTGCCAGATCCCGGAGAGATTTTCTGAAGGCCACAAGGCTTTAGTTTCCAGCCAGCAAAGAGACTAGTGCAGAGATAGAGGACAACCATCGTTGTTATGCAGAGGTAGCACAGAGTGACGCAGTCATTGCGCAGAGGTAGCGCAGGGCAGTCCAGTTTTGGTGCTGCTCAGTGCCGGGTTCCCGTGGAGGAGTGAGATTTGTCTCACAAGATCTCTTCTGTTAGTTTCTCTATATGATTTGACAGATATGTCAATCATAGACTTGTACTTAGAAATATTTTCTACATAATATATAAACCCTCAGCTGCTACACCGATTTTCCTACATTTGGGTTTTTCTGGGGACATTGGTCCAAAAATAACTGTGTCAAATGTGTGTGTGATCTATTCTTGTTCAGTTTTGTTTTCGCACTTGTATTTTCTTCTGCAGTTTATTTGTGAAGGTTGTAGTGTGATGTATTCAACGTTTGCTGTAGGAAACTGCAAATAGATTGTTAAGTTAAAATCAAGAATTAGGTGAATATCTTCCAGTTGCTGCAATAGGATTCCAGAGGTTAACGAAATTTTCACAGGAAGGAGGACAGTCACAAGGATCGAGTATTGTGACCAGCACCAGTGTTTCCTCAGGTGTAGAAAATCCAGGGAGTTCTCAGCAGATGGAGTAGTAGAGGTAGGATGAGGAGGAGCTGACAGAAACTCCCACGATTAGTGGTTGAGCCAGCAGAGAGGTTCGTCAGATATTGAGAGATGCAGAGGAGTTTATTGGAATTCCTAGGATGAACGAAGACAACGTAGACAACCAGACAAATACCAAGCATTGGTAGCTCAGGTTGCAGAACATTCCAATTTTCAGGAGGCCACACAACGTCAGGTATGGGTAGATGCCATGGTAGAAGAGTATAGCTCTATCACAACAAATGATGTTTGGGAGGTGGTGCCAAGGCCGAAAGACAAATCAGTTGTAGGTTCTAGATGGATCTACAAGATCAAGTATGCTGCAAATGGCAATGTGGAGAAGTACAAGGCTAAGTTCGTGGCAAAGGGGTATGCACATAAATGAAGGAATAGATTACGAGGAGACTTTCGCCCCAGTTACCAGGTACACCTCTATCAAGTCAATTATATCCCTAACAACTCAGATGGGATGGCAGATTCACCAGATGGACGTCAAGACACCATTCTTGAACATGGTCATAGAGGAAGAGGTGTACATAGAACAACCAGAGGGCTTCGAGACTCATGAGAGGCGCACACATGTGGGCAGATTGAAGAAAGATCTATACAGGCTCAAGTAGGCTCCTAGGGCATGGTATGGTCAGATTGACAATTATTTGCAGCAGATGGGATTCGTCAAGAGTGATGCAAATCCCAACCTTTACTATTTGATGGTAGAGGGTGAGCCACTCATCCTAGTTCTGTTTGTGGATGATCTCTTTTTGATAGGATCACCAGGGCTCATAGAGGACTGCAAGAGGAACCTGGCAGTGGAGTTTGACATGAAAGATTTGGGGTTGATGCACTATTTCCTGGGATTGGAAGTGTGGAAGTAGAACGGGGAGATCTTCCTTGGACAAGGAAGATACGCTACAAATATTCTGGAGAGGTTCAAAATGTAGGATTGCAGACCCATGACTACGCCCATGATCACAAATTGGAAGAAGACAGATGCATCAGATAACAAGGATGTCGACCCCACCTTATATAGATAGCTTATCGGGTCTCTCATGTATTTGGTCAACATTAGGCCAAATATTGGCTTCACAGTCAATACCCTAAGTCAGTTCGCAGTAGAGCTGAAGAGGGTACATTGGGTAGCAGTGAGGCACATTCTGAGGTATGTGTGCAACACAATCGAGTATGGGTTGAGATATACTCGAGGGGATGATGTCAAACTATGTGGGTTCATAGATGCAGATTGGGCAGGTAGTTCAGTGGACAGGAAAAGTACCTCTAGGTACTGCTTCAATGTTGCATCAAGGATGGTTTCTTGGTGTAGCAGGAAGCAGAAGTCAGTAGCACTGAGCTCTGCAGAAGCAGAGTATATGGCAGACAACATAGCTACGTTCGAAGCTATATGGCTTTGGAAGTTGCTAGTAAGCTTGTTCAGGCAAAGGATGGAAGCAACCAATGTCTACTGTGATAATCAGAGTTGCCTAAAGCTCTTTGAGAATCGAGTGTTTCATGACAGGTCGAAGCACATAGATATTCGATGTCATTTCATCGGAGATTGTGTATAGCGTGGGGCAGTCCAACTACAGTATGTTCCCATAGAAGAGAAGGTTGCAGACATACTCATGAAAGCTCTAGGGAGAGCTAAGTTCATCTATTTCAGAGAACATATGGGTATGGTGGAGAACCCGTTTCAGTAGCAGGGATAGGTTACTTTGGATGATTCTCAGTTGTAGATGTTACAATTGCAGCAGCAACAGATGAGAGTGAGTTGTAGTGCAGATGCAATGTTGACAACAGTACAACAGAGTTAGCGACAACACAAATGCAGTGTATCAGAGCTGCGCTGTGGTTGGTGGGCAGCAACAGCCAGAAATCAACAGCGTGATAGGAGATGATGCAAAGATAGGGTGTTGTGACAACAGGTGCAGCACTAGAACACATTTCTCGCTAAGAGGGAGTGTTAGATTTTGTAGCATGGAATGTGTTCTAGCCACCAAATTTTGTGGAGAGGTTAGAATACATGAGATCTCCAAAACCCAAAATCATTTTTGGAAATTCCATATAGAAGTGTCTCTATTAGATTATTAGTCGATTTTTAAATATTTCCTAAGTCTAAACTTAGGAAACATGGTTAATTTATCAGTATTAATTGAGATAAGGTGAGAATCATCTAGAAAATCACACGGATCGACAGAGAATTAATTTGGGCCATCGATTATGTTTTAATCTTCGTCATTGGTGCTCCAACAAAATATTATAAGAAGAAGTCGACAGGTAGATGGAGAATATACCAGTGCAGATACTCAGTTGCCCAGGTAGTTTGATTTTTTCAGCAGCAGAAGCTCAACAAAGAAATATAGAGCTAGAGGGTGAGTAGCAGGCGGAAGAAGAGGGCAACAACATTCCAGAAGGAAGGTTTCAAGTCCCCAGAAGAGGCAAAGGAAGGAAGGCCGAAATTCTCATAGGGCTAGCGTAAGATTTGCGCAGAAGAGTGACGCAGGAGGCTCAACGCAGAGGTTAAGGAGGTGATTTTGGTGGCATAAATTAGCTGTGGGGTGAGAGAAAAGTCTCACAATAATTTTGCCTCTATTTTCCTCAGATTAAATTGCCAGTTGGGAATCTAAATTTTTTGTACTCAGAATTGCTGCTGAATAATAATAATAAAACCCTCATTTGCTGCACTGGTTTTCCTGCATTGGGTTTTTCCGAGGACAATTGTCCAAAAATAACTTAGTTAAAATTCTTGTGTGTGTGCTAGAATTCTCAGTTTTTAGTATTTTATTTTCTGCAGTATTTTTATGGTGAAAATTGCAGTTGTGATTTTATTCGTTGTTTGCCGTAGCAAATACACTGCATTATTAAATTTCCAGTTAGAAGAATAATTTCTAGTTGCTGCAATAGATAAAAATTTCACAAAAGGCAAAGGACAAATAGGACCCAAGTGGAGGAGCATCTTCACAGACTGATAAGAAGAAGGACATGAGAAAAGTCAAATGCTTTGCATGTCACAGATATGGACACTTTGTAGGTCAATGTCTAAACAAGAAGAAGAACAAGGGAAAGGCACCTGTGGCTACATCTACATAGATGGATGAGTTGGCCACCGAGATTGAGAAGGAATTCTGATTGGTGTTTTGTATTTCTAGCATTGCTACACGAGGGGTGTGGTTCATGGATAATTTAACATCTCGTCATATGATGGGATCTCGTGGCCTCTTCACTAGTATGGTTAAGGAGCATGGAGACCTACATGTGGAGCTTGGTGACAACGCCAAGTATGCAGTCGATGTGGGCAACATATAGTTCTAGTTGGATTTAGGTTGTCGTAGAATGAAGTGTTGTAGTGTACTAGGGCTAAAGAAGAACTTACTGTTAGTCTCAACTATGGAAGACAAATGTTTTGAGGTCAACGTTACAGATGGATAGGTACTTGTTAGGCCGAGGGGAACAGTTGTACTAGGGCTAAAGAAGAACTTACTGTTAGTCTCAACTATGGAAGACAAATGTTTTGAGGTCAACGTTACAGATGGATAGGTACTTGTTAGGCCGAGGGGAACTGATCCTAATGTTGTGCGAATAATTGGCGGTAGAGAGGGTAACTTTTACTTGTGGAGAGGATAGCTAGTACGATCTCTAGTGCATGATAGTGACAACCTATGTGAGCTGTGGCACCAGAGGATGGGTCACTTGTATTATAGAGCTTTACCATTGTTATAGGAGATAGTCACTGGTCTTCTAGAGTTCAGTGTAAAGCATGATCGAGTGTGCAAGGGATGTGCACCTGGAAAGTATGCCAAGGTTTCATTTTCAAGTAATGAGAGCAGGTCCAAGGGTGTGCTGGACTTGATTCATTCCGATGTGTTTGGTCTTGTGTTAGTGGAATTTGTGATGGGATATTGGTAGTATTTGACATTTATAGATTATTTCTCCAAGAGAATTTGGATGTACTTCTCAAAGGCCAAGGATGAGGTCTTCAGTCGGTTTCAAGGTTCTTGTGGAAAACCAGACAGGAAAGAAAATCAAAGTTCTCAGATTGGATAATGGGGGCAACTATACCTCTAATGAGTTCAAGAATTTCTGCAAGGAGGCTGGAATAAAAAAGCAGTTGGAAGTGCCATATATTTTGTAGTAGGATGGAGTGGTAGTGAGGAAGAATAGGGCCATCATCAAGGTTGCCAAGGCTATGATCCATGAGTAGGATTTGCCTATGTTTTTGTGGGCAAAAGCATGCAACACGACTGTTTATTTGTAGAATAGGTGTCCTCATAAGATTTTGATGGACATAGTATGTCCACATACCTTATGAGAAGAGGACTAAGGTTGAGCCCTCAATAGGGAATGGCATTTTTGTTGGATACAACGAGACTTCAAAGGTCTATAGGGTCTACATTCTGGCATAGGGGAAGATGGTGGTCAATAGGGATGTTAGATTTGTGAAATTTTAATACTTTTGCAGTTACTGGTTATTATTCTCCTACCATTAAATGGTTATTTGTCTTCTGCAAATTATATGCGGCAAATAATGAATAAAACACTACTGCAACTTCACAAAAAATTAAATACAGGAATTGAGAAAATATTGCACACACACACACACAAATAATGAACATCTATATTTTTGGACAATGTCCTTGGAAAAATTCCAGTCTGGGGAAAACCAATTTTGCAGATGAGTATTTTATTTATTCTTCAACAAAATCTGTGATTGAAAATTACCACTGTTTGTCGTAAATTAGCGAACCTCCGAAAAATTGTTTCTTTCACTTTTGCAAGTTGATTTGTCCTCTTGGAAGCAACTCGGCCCCTCTGATCCAATTTGGCCTTCCTCTAAAGCCTCGAACTGGTCCACATGTGTGGCCTTGGCAACTCGGCCCTCATTGGCAACTCATATTGGCTAGAAAAATCAACTCGGCCTCTGGAATTCAACTTCTATTGGAAAACTCAGCTTCTCCTGTGCAAATCGTTTTCTCTGGCAAATTTCTTCTTGCTCCGGCAACTCAACCTCTCTGAGTCAATTCACATTGTTCAGAAGCTCAACCTCTTTTGCAGCTAAAATCGACCTCCCTCTATCTCTGAGAAACTGGAAATCACTGAGAATAATTTTCTCCGACAACTCTGTCTTCAATCACTGCTTATCTCAATCTGCTGGTGTCCTCACACTATCATTGTGCCCTTGCTATCACTTCAAATCTGTCTCTGTTGTGTTCTCCAAATGCCCATCTATTACCTCTTATAATCTCTCGTTGAGCAATCAACAACCACGATCTAATCTCAATCGATGGCTAAGATCACTTGACCCCATTACATGAATTTTCTAGAAGTGAGTAGAGGAATATCGATTTGCCTCAATTAATCACGATTAATTAAGCCATTTCCGTAAGTTAGACTTAGGCAAATTAATAAATTGGCTAATTAATTCTAATTAAGGTAATTTTCCTTAGAAACATTTGCTGGGTATTGGAGATAATTAATCTACTATGTTCCTTAGCCTCATGGACACCATCTAAGACTAGAACACCTGTTCGAGCTACATAAACTAACACTCCCTCTTAGCGGGGAATGTGTTCTACATAAAACCCATCTTGTCTCTGAAGAAGATGAATCTCACCTTCCCCAATGCTTTCGTTAGAATGTATGCTACCTACTCATTTGTAGGTATATACTGTAACTGGACAATCCTGTGCTGTACACAATCCTTGATGAAGGGGTATTTGATGTCTATATGCTTGGGCCTGTCATGAAACACTAGATTCTTAGACAACCCGATGCAACTCTGATTGTCGCATTGTATCACTATCATCTTTATCCTCTGACCAAACAAGGGTACTAGCAGCTTCTGAAGCCAAATGGCCTCACATATAGCCATGCTTGCTACTATGTGCTCCGCCTATGCAAAACTCAATGCCACGAACTTCTGCTTCCAACCATACCAAGAAACAACTCCTGATCCCATGCTAATGTAGCACCCTGAAGTGCTTTTCTGATCCACTATATTACCTGCCCATTCTGCATTAATATAGCCCACCAACTTGATACCATCACCATGAGCATATCTAATGCCATACACAATAGTGCCGCGCAAATATCTTTTGCACATGTTTTGCTGCTGTCCAATGCATTCTCTTCGGTTCCACCATGAACTGACCGAGAGAGTTTACTGCATAGGATATATCTGACATAATGTTGACCAAATACATGAGAGCCAATCAACTTCCTGTATAAGGTGGGGTCTACAATGTGCATCCTTCTCCCTGGATGCGACTACCTTCCTCCAATTCGTGATCATGGGTGTAGAGATGGCTCTGCAATCCTCCATCCCTAACCTCCTCAAGATCTCGATGCAGTATTTCCCTTGTCCAAGGAAAATCTTCCCATTTGTCTACTACACCTCCATACCTAGAAAGTAGTGCATGAGCCCCAAATCCTTCATCTTGAACTCAGTTGCAAGATCCCTCTTGCACTCCTCTATGAGCCCCAGTGAACCTGTAAGAAACAATTAGTCCACACAAGACAAGAATGATAACCTCACCCCCAACCACTAAGTAGTAGAGGTTGGTATCTGCCTCACTCTTCATGAATCCCATGCCCTGCGAGTATTTGTCGATGCGTTCATACCATGCCTTGGGAGCCTGCTTGATCCCGTACAAAGCTCTCTTCAACTTGCACATGTGGGTCTCTCTGTTGTGTGCTACAAAACCCTCCGATTGCATAATGCATACCTTCTCTTCCAACTCACCATTTAGGAGCATCGTCTTGACATTCATCTGATAGATATGCCATCCCATCTGTGCTGCTAATGATATCGCAACTCATATAGAAGTATACCTAGTCACATGAGCGAAGGTCTTCTCATAAACTATTCCTTCTTCCGAGAGAACCCCTTGCCCGTGAACTTTGCCTTGTATTTTTCGACGCTGCCATATGCACCATGCTTGATCTTGAAGATCCTACGTGATCCAACCACTGCCCTAGCAATCGGTCTTGGTACAACCTCCCATATGTCGTTCTGAATGATTGAGGTGTACTCCTCAACCATTGCATCAGGCCACATCTACTGCTGTGCAACTTCCTGATAGCTGGAAGGCTCGCTATCTACTAACTGACTGACCAACACCATGTAGCCAGTGTACCTCTCTGGTTGTCTCTGCTACCTACTGCCCGTCTAGGAGCTCCCACAAACTCCTGAGCATCCCCAAGTGTCTGCTGAATCTCACGTTTACCCCTGCCAACTATAGATGATGGAATATCCACCTATATGTCCTCCTAATGCATCTCCTTGATCTGTTGCATCTGCTGTTCCATACTCTGCGAAACTTCATGAACTCCTACACCTGAGGCTGTGCTCGTACTGGTAACTGTACTTGTGCTCTGTTGTCCTTGATCCTGTTGCTCAACTCTAGGAGCTTCATCTGGCTGCTCACTTTGATCATTTGATGTTGACAAATCTTTGGACCTCCTATATGCCTTGTCCTCTAGGAACATTACATCTCGTTTAACTATAATCTGCTTGGCCCCTAGAATGAAAATCCAATATGCCTTAGAGGTCTCGTTGTACCCCAAAAAGCACCCCCTCTTTGCAGTCTGATCTTGTTTGGAACGTGTGTCTCTCGGAATGTGACAATACGCTAGGCTGCCAAATATCCTAAAATGATTGACATCTGGCCTTTTCCCTGTGAATGCATCCTCTGGTGTCATTTTCCCTAATGCTCTATGTGGAATCCTGTTCTGAATGTAAACTGTCATATTGCATGCCTCTGCCCATATATAACACGATAGATCTTGGTCATACAGTATAGCTCTCGCTACCTGCGAAATAGAACGATTCTTCCTCTCAGCAACCCCATTTTGCTATGGGTTATAAGGAACCATCCATTCTCTTCTGAGTTTTTCCCTAGTATAGAACTCCTGGACTTCTTTCCTCTGTACTCACCTGCATTTTCTAACTAAAGAACCTTGATCTTCTTGCTTGTCACATTCTTCACCAGAGCTTTAAACTCTTGAAAGCCACTAAACACTTCATTCTTGGTCTTCAGGAAGTATATCCAGGTCTTCCTGGAGAAGTCATCGATAAAAGTAGCGAAGTACTCGTATCCCCTGAGAGATTTCATAGAGATCGGCCCACATCCATCTGAATGCACTAAGTCAAGAATGCCCTCCGATTTGGTGTCACTCCTTGGAAAAGTTGTTTTCTCAAACTTCGCCAACACACATCCTCTACAAACATCGTCATGCTCTGTGCTCACCTTTGGAACAACTATCGTAGTATCACGAAGCAATCTAAGTGTTCCATGATGTATATGGCCCATCCTCCTATGCTATAGCTCCCCTTGATCCCTCAGATTATCCATCTGCAACCTGTATATAACCACTGCTATGCCATAGTGCCTTAGGAGTATCAATCTGCAACTTGTACAATCGGTCGCTCCTAACTCCAATAGCTATAGGTGATCTCCAATCTTTGTGCCTAATCAACACCTATGCCCCTCTAAAGAGTACATCTTACCCTTTATCTTGAAGGATAGATATGGAAATCAAGTTCATACCCAATGTAATATCCCTTTTCAGGGATATCTCTCAAACATGAGCAAACTCCAACCGGAGATGGACTGGGAGGGCGTTTACTAGATATGTTACCTCTGAAAAGAGGGTGAGATCTGGAGGCTACCTGGCCCTTTCTAGACTCTGTCTAAGAGTATGGGAAAAACACACCAAGTGGTATACTATCTGGAATGCTCAAAGAGAGAAATGACAGGAGTGCAAACATACAATAACATATGTAGAACATGTAACAGATACTCAGAAATATAGAGAGAAAGCTAAGCCATTTTATTATACTGAGAATAGAAATGAGTACAATAGGTGATCAGAGTGATGGCACCTAGACTTGCACCAGGCAAGTGAAGAAACGCTCTCAGAATGACAAAGAAATGGCTGCTCTCTGATCTGCGTCCAAGCTATCGGAGAACTGCTGTGTTGCTGCTACTGCTGTAACCAAAATGAGTATTCGGAGCTGCTCCCCTACTCGGAAAAAGCTGAAACTCTAGAATCCACCTCTACTCACCAAACCCAGAAAAGCCCAGAGAGCATTTCTGAAATAACCGACCCCCGAAAATCACCCCCTTGAGGATCTACACTATCCTCCAAGGCCCTGCGCTGACATTGAAGGAAATCCACCAAAATACTGCCACAAACTCTGCCAAAATCCTCCAATAGGCAAGGTCTGGCCCCTTGCTCAATCTCAAAGCTAGAAACCTCCAAAAGAAACCCAATCCGGAGCTCCCAAGAAACGGACTGCGTCCTCCCTCTCAAGAGTGCGCAGTCACTAGATGCCAAGCTCCACAACCAAGGCTCAACTCGATCCTCCTGCAAAATACTGATGGGACTACCTCACCCGAGCAGGCACTCGAAGTCCCCCGGGGCTGAGGGTGAGATCTCCGAACGGAGACACTCGGTGCACTAAACAGTGCTGCAGACTAGCTAAACAACCAGCGTGCTCAAGAAGTCGAAGTGACCAGCTCAATATCATAAACATCGAATGACCAAAATGAGGAGGCTCCCCTCCTTTTATAACGTTGGCCTCTCTCTCAAACCCTAGGCCCATCATCTCCAACGTAGCCTCTCTTGGCCCTACGCTGCCAACTCAACCTGCGTAGTCCCTCCACGTGCTCTAGTGGGTCCCCTCTCTACATGGTCTCTTTGCCCCCCTTGGCCCACTTAATTTACAACGTTGTGTCTACTAGGGAGTGAACTTTATGTTTAGAGTGAGTTATGTCCCCCTCTGCTCACTTTTATTTATAATTTAACTATAGTAGGCAAAATTGATCAAAATTAATATTTCCAATTAGCCATCGCTAATTGGGAATATTATAGTCTCCCCCGGCAAAATGTTGCTTGACCCCAAGCAACTGTAGTGATGGATGCTGCAAGATTTTCTCACTCTCCCAAGTGGCATCCTCATCCGACAAATTCTTCCATCTCACTAAAAATTCCCAGATTGTTCTGTTCCACAGCTGCCTCTCCCTGGTATCAATAATGGCCTCTGGCTGCAACACCAAATGCCCCTCATCATCCGTAGGCAGTAGCTCATCTGTTACTGTCACCTACTACCCCAATGCCTTCTTCAGGCATGATACATGAAAAATGTTATGAATCTTGCTGCCTTGGGGTAGCTCCAACTCATAAGCAACCTGTCCAACCCTGCGTATCACCCTGTATGGTCCATAAAAACGTGGCTTGAGCTTCTCAGCGCCCTTCTGCTTCAGTGACGACTGTCGGTATGGTTGCAAACGTAGGTAGACCAAGTCCCCTACCTCAAACTGTCTCTCCACCCGACCCCTGTCGGCATACAGCTTTTGCTAATTCTGCGCTGTGGCCATGTTATCCTTGAGAGCTCGGAGAATGTCCTGGCTCTCTTGGATCCAATCTTTGGCTCTCAGAGCCTTGCTAGCACCAAACATCACATCAGCAAAAGATAAAGAATGATATCCATATAAGGCATAGAACGGAGACATACCGATGGATATGTGATGTGTGTTGTTGTAGCAATACTCCCCCAGATGCAACCACTTCAACCACGCTCTCTACTGCCCGCTAACATAGTTACGCAAGTAGCCCTCCAGCCACTTGTTAACTATCTCTGTCTGCCTGTCTGTCTGTGGGTGGTAGTTGGTGCTTGGTGTCAACTCTGTCCCCACCAGCCGGAAAAGCTCCTGCCAGAATTCGCCCATAAAGCGGCTGTCCCTGTCACTGATAATGGTCTTGGGAAGACCATGTAACCTGAAGATCTCTCTGAAGAATAGCTCTGCCACCTGTACTGCTGTATAGTGTGCGGATATGGTGAAAAAGTGTGCGTACTTCGTCAGCCGATCAACGACGACGAATATACAATCCTTGCCCTGCACCATGGGCGACCCTGTGATGAAGTCCATCGAAATGCTCTCCCATTTCCCCTCCGGAATGGGAAGAGGCTGCAACAAACCTGCTGGATGGCTCATCTCCCCCTTGTTTCTCTGGCAAACCTCGCACTCCCTGATATGCTGGAGCACGTCCTCCTTGAGGCCCTTCCATGAGAACCTCTCTCTGATGGCCCTGTAGGTTTTGGTAAACCCCTGATGGCCGGACAATGGTGAATCATGTGATGCTTGAAGTATCTTCTTCTTGAGTTCGGAGCCCTCAGTCAAGAAGATCCTATCTCTGTAGTAGATGATCTCATCTATCACCCTGTATCTATCATCTGTCACCTGGCCATCCTGAACCTCACAAGCAAATCTGTCCTTGGAGTACTCCACCAAAAGTCGAGCCCTCCAATCTGTATCCAAACTCATCAAAGACAACATGGTTGGTCTACGTGAAAGTGCATCGGCTACCACGTTGTTCTTTCCCTTGACATACTCAATGTCAAAGTCATAAGCCTGGATCTTGCTAATCCACTTTTGCTGCCTCTCCTGTAGCTGCTTCTGCTCCAAAAAGAGCCTGAGGCTGTTGTGATCAATCCTCACCCTGAACCTGTTACCCACCAGGTACTGCCGGAATTTGGCCAATGCATGCATAATGGCCAGCATCTCCTTGTTGTATATAGCATACAACCGCTCATGAGGGAGGAGCTTCCGGCTCTCATAGGCTATAGGGTGGCCTCCCTGCATCAACACTGCGCCGATCCCCTCTCCCGACGCATCACACTCCAAAACAAAAGGTTGCGTAAAATCTGGCAACACAAGCATTGGGCAGCTGCTCATAACCTTCTTGAGCCTGTCAAAGGCTCGCTGCGCTGTATCTGTCCAACTAAATGCCCCTTTCTTTGTCAGATCTGTCAGGGGTGCAGCGAGCTGAGAGAAACTCTTGACGAACTTCCTGTAGTAAGTACATATACCAATAAACCCTCGAAGCTCCATCACGTTTCTCGGCTCTGGCCAATCTCTGATGGCCCTGATCTTCTCCTAGTGGACTCTCACTCCATCCACCCCTATGATGTGTCCCAAGTACAGCATCTCCGTCAACCCAAACTCACATTTGGAGAGCTTAGCATAGAACTGCTGCTCCTCCAAAATACGCAGTACTGTCTCTAGATGCTGAAGATGCTCCTCCCAAGTCCTGCTGTATATAAGGATATCATCAAAGAAGACCAACACAAACTTCCTCAAATGACTGCGGAAGATGTGGTTCATGCACGACTGGAAGGTAGCTGGTGCGTTGGTTAGCCCAAAGGGCATCACCAAGAACTCGAAGTGGCCATAATGACACATGAAAGCGGTCTTGGGAATGTATTGCTCCCTCACGCGAATTTGATGGTACCCGAATCTCAAATCAATCTTTGAGAAGAACTGTGCTCCCCTCAACTCATCCATCAACTCATCAATCCTTGGTATAAGGTACCTGTTCTTCAGGGTCTTTTTGTTCAGGGCCCTGTAATCAATGCACATCCTCAATGTGTCGTCCTTCTTCTTCACCAATACCACAGAAGAAGCAAAAGGACTGGCGCTCAGTCGAATGTGTCCAAGAGCCAGCAACTCCTGGATGGCCCGCTCAATCTCGTCCCGATAGGCCTTAGGATGCCTATAGGGGGTGGTAATAACGGCCTGAATGCCCTGCTCTAGCAGTATAGTGTGCTCAAACCCCCGATCCGGTGGCTGACCTGGCGGAATCTCTTTGAACACCGTGGCATACCTGTCAAGCACGGACTGTATCTCCGGATGCACTGTCTGCCCTGTAGTCCCTGCCTCTGATGCATGCAGCTCTACTGCCCACTCTATGTCTCCCTTCCGGAAGTTTGCCTCCATCCGGTGAGCTGAAATAGTCTGAGGCAGGTATGTGTGCTGACCCCGTATCTTCTCATGCCTCCCGGTCTTCTCATCATCCCACTCCATCTCCAAGGCCTTCCAATCTGTGGTGACCTTCCCTAGAGTGATAAGCCACTGTACACCCAAGATCATGTTGGTGTCCGGAATGTTGACCACATAAAAGTGGTCAGTCAATGTGTAGGTGCCCATCGTCACTGACAACTCTGGAACATATCGGGCACACTGCATAGCCTAATCTCTTGGGACCAAGACTAAAAACCCATCGAAGCTCTCTGTCTGTATGCCTCTTTGCTCTACCATCTGTGCATTGATGAAGTTGTGGGTTGCCCCACTGTCCACCAGTACTGACACTCGCTGCCCACGTACTGTCCCACGTACACGCAGAGTCAAGTACTTGGGATCTCCTTGCAATGCTGCAAGGGTTCCTCTGGCAGGTGCAAAGGTCGCACCTCCTGCTCCTGGGGGTGGAGGTGGCAAAGAATCCTGCGCTGCATGACTACCTCTTGCCTCCACGTCATCATCCTCATCCTCTTCCCCGCTACTCTCGGAGAAGACCTCAATAAAATGTGCTTTGCCAGCAGCACATCTGTGTCCTGGTGCCCACGGTTCCTGACAGGTAAAGCACAACCTCTTCTTCTTCAACTCCCTCCTAGCATCATCATCCAGCTGTACCCTACCCTGATTCCCCTTCGGAGGCGGAATCCTCACATCCTTCCCCTTTGGCTGGAAAGCCTGTCTCTGGGGATAAGGTGTCTTGGTCCTGGGTAAAGCATCCTGCAAATCCCGGGTCCTGCCAATGGCGTCCTGGAGTGTGGCTGGTCTAGTGGATCTGACTAGACCCCGAAGTGGCTCTGCTAACCCCTCAACAAACATGTAGATCATCTGTGCTGCGGATAGATCTGGCACCATCACTGAAATCCTTAGGAAATTTGCAATATACGTCTCCGGGCTCCCGGTCTCCTTGAGCCTCGTCAGTTCAACAAAGTGCTCCTTCGGATCCCTCCGGTCAAACCTCTCTATCAACCTTCGAGTGAACTCGGCATAGGTAGTCACTGTGGAATGCTTGAGTGTAACCATTCCATGGAACCACCAGTCCTGAGCCTCGCCATCCAAATGCAGCGTGGCCACCTTGATGGCCTTTGTCTCTGCCATCTGGTTGAGCTGGAAATATATGTCCAGCTTCTCCACCCAAGACTTTGCCGAACTGTTTGATGAACCATCAAACGTAGGCAAATGGAATCGGCTCGCTGTACGCTGAGTGTCTCCATCATGATAATGTCGGTGCCCTCTGTGATGGTCGCGGGGTCTGCTGTCCCGCTGGAGCTGAACAATGTCTCTGAATGAAAGGGCATCCCTGAACTCCTGCCCATCTGCCGGGTACTCAGCAAAATAATACCCATGTGGCCAGGCTCTGGCTCCTGATGTGCTCCGGCCCCAGTGTCTGCACCCAGAAAAGTGGGCATAGTGGAACAAGTGGGGGCATGTGATGCCTGGTGCGGAATGGCATCCCGCTCCTGCAAATGGTGGGATGTGCCCGACCCCTCACCAACTTGGAAACCCCTTGGGGTTTCACGCTGTCTAGCCTCCACAGCAGTGAATCTCTGACCCATCACCTCGATCTGCCTCGCTAGATCCTGACTGTTTTGCATCACTATCATCTTCCATTGGCTCTCCCTGCTCTGTGTCTACCACAGGCTCCTCCTGTTCTGCGTCCACCACCCGAACACAGTCACCCTCTTCGTAGGTGTTCTCCAACCTACGCTCAATATCTCTGTACTTCCTACCTTTGTAGAAGATGTAGGGTTTCTCCCTTGGTGTCATAGACAACTAGCTTCACAGGATGAGCCAGATCTATGCTCTAATACCATTGTAATATCCCTTTTCAGGGATAATATCTTTCAAACACGAGCAAACTCCAACCAAAGATGGACTAGGAGGGCGTTTACCAGATATGTCACCTCTGAAAAGAGAGTGAGATCTGGAGGCTACCTAGCCCTTTCTAGACTCTGTCTAAGAGTATGGGAAAAACACACCAAGTGGTATACTATCTGGAATGCTCAAAGAGAGAAATGACAGGAGTGCAAACATACAATAGCATATGTAGAACATGTAACAGATACTCAGAAATATAGAGAGAAAGCTAAGCCATTTTATTATACTGAGAATAGAAATGAGTACAATAGGTGATCAGAGTGATGGCACCTAGCCTTGCACCAGGCAAGTGAAGAAAAGCTCTCAGAATGACAAAGAAATGGCTGCTCTCTGATCTGTGTCCAAGCTGCCGGAGAACTGCTGTGCTGCTGCTACTGCTGTAACCAAAATGAGTATTCGGGGTTGCTCCCTTACTCGGAAAAGGCTGAAACTCTGGAATCCACCTCTACTCACCAAACCCAGAAAAGCCCAGAGAGCGTTTTTGAAATAGTCGACCCCCGAAAATCACCCCCTTGAGGATCTACGCTATCCTCCAAGGCCCTGCGCTGACACTGAAGGAAATCCACCAAAATACTGCTACAAACTTTGCCAAAATCCTCCAATAGGCAAGGTCTGGCCCCTTGCTCAATCTCAAAGCTCGAAACCTCTAAAAGAAACCCAATCCGGAGCTCCCAAGAAACGGACTGCGTCCTCCCTCTCAAGACTGTGCAGTCACTAGATGCCAAGCTCCACAACCAAGCCTCAACTCGATCCTCCTGCGAAATACTGATGGGACTACCTCACCCAAGCAGGCACTCGAAGTCCCTCGGGGCTGAGGGTGAGATCTCCGAATGGAGACACTCGGTGCACTAAACAGTGCTGTAGACTAGCTAAACAACCAGTGTGCTCAAGAAGTCGAAGTGACCAGCTCAGTATCATAAACATCGAATGACCAAAATGAGGAGGCTCCCCTCCTTTTATAACGTTGGCCTCTCTCTCAAACCCTAGGCCCATCATCTCCAACATAGCCTCTCTTGGCCCCACGTTGCCAACTCAACTTGCGCAGTCCCTCCACGTGCTCTAGTGGGTCCCCTCTCTACGTGGTCTCTTTGCCCCCCTTGGCCCACTTAAGTTACAACGTTGTGTCTACTAGGGAGTGAAATTTATGTTTGGAGTGAGTTATGTCCCCCTCTACTCACTTTTATTTATAATTTAACTATAGTGGGCAAAATTGATCAAAATTAATATTTCCAATTAGCCATCACTAATTGGGAATATTACACCCAAGCCTCGCACTTGCAACACGTCATGAATCGAAATTGGCTTGCCATTCTCCCTCTGAAACAGAACAGTCCCTCTTGCAACTGGGTTGCATTTGGACTTGTTCCCCATCTGAATATGGCATCTAATGTCCTCCTCCTTATAGTTGGAGTAGTACTCTCTAACTCCTGTCATGTGAAATGATGCCCCACTATCTATATACTAAACACTTTTTGAGGTCGAGCTAGATAGGCAAGAAATAAGTACGAATTCTTGATCCATCCTGCTGGAGAGCTCATCTACACTCGCTGAAGCTGCTATCTGCTTCTTGCCCTTCTTCTCATCCTTCTTCCTTTGTGGACAATTGCTGACATAGTGGCTGAACTCGTGACAACCATAACATTTGACCTTAGAAAGGTCCTTCTTCTTTTTCTCACCTTTTGGGTTTCGTCCCTTACTGGACCCCTTCTTCACTTTTCCTTTACCAACTAGGGCCACATTCTTCTTCTGCTTCTCACTCTTTTGAGTCCAACTGTTGCTGCCACTGACAAGACTCAGTCTAAGCTCCTTCTTAGTGAAATCACTCCATAATCAATCCCAACTCAGTAAGGTGTTTTTTCCATTAATGACTTGAATGAAGACATCCCCACTGCTTCATAAAGCCATTTAGGGCTATACACACCATGTTGTCATCATCTGGTTTATCTCCCATTGCAACCAACTCGTCCTTTACCAATCTAAGTATGGTGAGGTAACTTGTAACGTCTTCTCCCTTCTTAATTTTTGTATTCCTCAACTTTTCTCTGAGAAGTAGCCTCCTATTAGTGGTAGCATCTTGGAACGATTTCAAAATTACATCCCACATTTTCTTTGTTGTATCCAACTCAGTACTATGTGGAACTATATGGTCCTTGACTCCATCAAGGATTATCCTTTGTGTTTTGGCATCTTCTTTCTTGAATGTTGTGAGTTGTGTTGGATCCGTTGGTACAACTATCACACTAGTCGCATACTCCTTGAGACCATTTTCTTCCAACAACAAGGTAATTCTGCTTTTTAGACGGCAAAATTTGAGGCTCCATCCAATTTGTCCCGATATCTCAAACTTGCTGAGGTCATTTTACAAACCCTTGAAAATATAGTGAAACCTAAATAAACTGAAGAATATGAACTGAGTTTTAAACCCTTAGATTTTCTCTTCATGTGCTTGTGCAGAGCCTTCTTTTACCCTCTGAAACCCTTAGATTTGCTTTGATACTATGTGAAGTTTATTACTGTTGCAGTTACTGGTTATTATTCTCATATCCTTAAACGATTATTTGTCTTCTACAATTTCTATGCAGCAAATAATGAATAAAACAATACTGCAACTTCACGGAAAATTAAATACAAGAACTAAGAAAAGATTGCACACACACAAATAATGAACACTGTTGTTTTTGGACAAATGTCCTTGGAAAAACCCTAGTGTGGGAAAACAAGTTCTGCATATGAGTATTTTATTTATTCTTTAGCAAAATCTATGATTGAAAAATTATAATTGATTGTCGTAAATTAGCAAACCTCCGGAAAATTGTTTCTTTCACTTTTTCTAGTTTATTTGTCCTCCGGGAAGCAACTTGGCCCCTTTGATCCAATTTGGCCCTCCTCTAGAGCCTCGAACTGGCCCACACATGTGGCCCTAGCAACTTGCACTAGCTGGGAAAACTAACTCGGCCTCCTTTGGAATTCGACTTCTATTGCCAAACTCACCTTCCCTTGTGCAAATCGATCTCTCTGGCAAATTTCTTCTTGCTCCGACAATTCAACCTCTTTTAGTCAATTCACATTGTTGAGAAACTCGACCTCTTTTGCAAATAAAATCAACCTCCCTCTATCTTTGAGAAACTAGAAATCGCTGTGAATTCTCCGACAACCCTATCTTCAATCATTGTTGATCTCGATTCTCACTTTGTTGGTGCCCTCATGCAATCACTGCACCCTTGCTATCACTGCAAATCCGTGTCTTTGCTGTGTTCTTCGAAATTCAAATTTCCATCGATTTTCTCTTATAATCTCTCACTTTATCAATGGCCACGATCTAATCTCAATTTATGGCTAAGATCATCTCGACCCCATCACATGACTTTTATACAAGTGACTAGAGGAAAATCGATTTACCTTAATTAATCCTGATTAATTAAGCCATTTCCCTAAGTTAGACTAAGGAAAACTAATAAACTAGCTATTTAATTCTATTTAAGATAATTTTCCTTAGCAACTTTTTTTGGGTATTGGAGATAATTAATTTACTATGTTCCTTAGCCTCATGGACACCATCTGAGACTAGAACACCTGTTTGAGCTATATAAACTAACAATATTTGAGGACGGGTAAGACCTTTAGGAGGTCACATGGGTTGGATCTAGGTGTAGTGGGTGATCGGGTGCGAGAGGCTCCAAAGATTAAGGAGGGACCAACAACACCAACACAATTTTCTGATTAGGAGGAGGATGAATATATTCCTTTGAGCCCTTTTGAGAGGAGGACGAGATGGGTCGAGCAAACATTGAGGGATGCTCAGGAGCATGTGGAGGCTTCTAGCAACACTTTCAAGGAGAGTAGACCATTGAGGAGCTTTTGTAGCTACATGGCCTTGATGAGCAACATTAGTGAGTTCAAGCCTTGTACTTTTGAGGAGGCAGTAAACCAACAGGTTTGGAGGGATGCCATGGTGGAGGAGCACAACTCCATCATGAAGAATGATGTTTGGGTGATTGTACCAAAGCCTGAAGGGAAATCAATGGTTACTTCTCGATGGGTCTATATGATCAAACATGCGCTATATGGTAATGTTAAGAATCATACGATGAGGTTGGCTGCGAGGGTTCTCCCAAAAGGAGGGAGTAAACTGTGAGGATAATTTTTCTCCTATTGCTAGATATGCATCTATAGGGGTAGTTATTTCCATTGCTTCGGAGATGGTGTAGAGGATACATTAGATGGATGTGAAGACTGCCTTCCTCAATGGGGTACTTGAAGATGAGGTGTATATTAAACAACCTCGGGGATTTGAGGAGCATGGGAGGCAGTCCCATGTATGTGGGTTGAAGAAGGCATTGTATGGACTTAAGAAAACACCTCGAGCATGGTACTCAAGGATTGATGGGTAGTTGCTTGGCTTGGGCTTCACTAAGAGTAAGGCCGATTCCAACTAGTATTATGTACTTGTTGATGGTGATCCACTCATCTTGGTGCTCTATGTGGATGATCTCTTTTTGACGGGATCTGAGAGGCTGATAGAGATGTGCAAAGATGACCTTGCTTCATAGTTTGAGATGGACACCATTTCTAGGATTAGAGGTGTGGAAATGGCTAGGAGAGATATTCCTTGTTAAGGGCAAGAATGCGGCTGATATCCTGAAGAGATTGAGGATGGAGGGTTGCAGGCCTATGTCGACACCCATGATTACCAACTTGAGGAAGCTTAATGCTTTTGAGAGTGAGTTGGTGGATCTCACCTTGTACAGACAATTGATAGGGTCCTTGATGTATTTGGTCAATACCAGACTGATATTTGTTTTTCTGTGAACACACTCAACTAGTTCATGGTGGAGCCGAAGAGGGTTCATTGGATGGCAACAAAACATGTGCTTAGGTACTTGACAGGTACAATGGAGTATTGACTCAGGTATGTCAGAGTTGGTGGAGTGCAGCTGCTGGCTACGCAAATTCAGATTGGCTGGGAGTGCATTTGAGAGGAAGAATAATTTAGGTTGTTTTAGCTTGGGATCAACTATGATCTCGTGGTTTAGCAGGAAGCAACACTTAGTGGCACTTATCTTAGCAAAGGCCGAGTACATGGTTGCAAATCTGGCAAGTTGTAAGGCCATATGGCTTCCCAAAATGCTCTCAGGTTTATTTTGTCTCGAGATGGGGTCTACAATGATTCACTGCTACAATCAAAGCTGCGCCAAGCTTTCGAAGAATCTAGTGTTTCATGATAGGTCCAAACACATAAAGATCATGTACCACCTCATCAGAAACAGGGTCTAGAGAGGCGCTGCGAGTTTGTACTACATATCCGCAGTTGAGTAGGTGGCAAACATCCTCACTAATCCCCTGGTGAAGGACAAGTTTGTGTTCTATAGGGACAAGCAGGGGATAGTTGAAAATCTCTTCCTTGCTATGAGGGAGTGTCGATTTTATAGCATTGGAAGGTCTTCTGCACAGGCTTATGTCTAGCATGCATGAGAAGAAGTCCTCTTTAGGTGGTTGTTTGAGAGGAGCAATTAATTTCTTTCTTAAGTCTAACTTAGGAAAAACACATTAATTAATTTAATTAATTAATGTTGGCTAATTGAGCAAATTTCTAAGGATAAATATTTAATTATTTTAGTGAGTTGGATCTAATCTTAGGCATTGATCTAAGTGGGTTAGGATTTATTCTTAGCCATCTATCACTTTGGAGATTGAGAGTCAGGGATTTTGTTCAATTTGAAATTATAAAGAGAACCTAAGGGAGAGGATGAAGGCACACATTATTTGTTGAGGAAGTGATTTTTTCATGAGTCAGAGGCTTGAGTGACTGAGGAGAAAGAGGAAAAGTGTGTAGCTGATTTTTGGAAGGAGAATTTGTGTGAGGGCTGATATTTTTGAAGGGGCCTGAGACTTGGAGGTCGATTTTCCTTCGGTAGGCCGAAAATTCTGGTGCGCAGTTTGTATGGCTATGAGGGCCAAATTTTGCAGGTACAAACTGAGATTTGCCAGGGCCGATTCATCATCCAGAGCATCCATTTTCAGGAGGCCAAATTCTTCCTTGGGCTGAAAATCTTAGGGCCATTTCCAGGTGGTAATATTGCTGTATTTTGTGTGTAATTTCTCTGGGGGGTCTAGGCCCTAAATTTTCCACTTTTCAATATAAAGTGAATGGAGATTTGTTGGGTTGAATTTCTGTTATCTTGTGGTGATTTCCTATTTATTTTTCCGCTGCAAATTTACTATTTAAAAGTTAAGAACACCAGTGTTTTTATTTTCACAATTTCAAATTTTAATTTGGCTTAAAATAAATTTTCTGGGTATAAATAATTGGGAGAAAAATATATCATACCTGCTGTTAAAAGTTCAACAATCCACTGCTAGGTCATTAGCATTCATAGCCGTTGGCTTTGTTTAAGCTTTAGAAGTGGATAACTTGGAAGGACCGGTTAAGTCTACCTTACTTGTAGAAGCCACGTTATCTTCAGTTTCCATTTCTCGAGTTTCTTTTATATCTTTTGGAGCTTTATCTCTGAGCAAGAAACCAACATTTCCATTAAAGGCATTTACATAGTAAAAGAATACCATTACCTTGGGGTCTAATATCCTTTGGAATTTTCTCAATCAACTTTTCAAATTTTGTATTAAATTCTCCACTGTTTAATTTTAATTTTTCTTAATCTCATTGAGCTTTCTCAACATCATTCTACAATCCTTTCTCTACTTCCTGTTGTTCAAAAAATGATTCTTTAACTCCATTCCAGATCTTAACACTAGCATCATCAAGAAGAGTCAAACAAACCATAGTAGCTTTTTTTTAATGATAAAACAAACTGTTTTATCACAACATATTCATGCTCAATCCCTTTTTCAGTAAGTACATCTTCAAAATCCTTACATGGGTTTGAGCGGAAATAACATTATTATCTTGGAATTTAGGAAACCATTTGTGATACTTATCTGGCACAGCATGAGAAGCTCCTTGAAATGTTATGATGTCCAAGGCTTTGTAAATTTGTACAAGCTCGCTTTCAAGAACTTCAAAATTCTCTGTACTTGAATCTTGAGAAACCTGGGCTGATTTGTTCCCTTGTCTTATTCTATAAACTCTTTTTGATTTTGGCAGCAATGGAACCAATTTTATTGAGGAACTCCTAGCATGGTATTTGCTTTTTAAACTTTCTTTCAATGGAGTTGCCAATTGAGATATCTCATCAACAGTATTGGAGTATAGTTATCGAATTCTGGGCAAGTGACTTGTCTCCCTTGGCAACAACACTAATTTGTTACCTTTTAAACCTACACTTGTAAAATATTCAATTCCTGCAACAAAGATGCAAGCCTAGGCAACTTCTTTAGATGTCTTACCCATTGTTATCTTAGTAGAACTTCCCTTCACTTTAAGCTGGCTCTCCTTTGGCAGAGGGGGGGTTTCCCTAATGAGATTACTAAGTCTTTTCATATAACCCTTGAAACCAATTTGGGCTTAGCAATATAGAAGTTTATGATATGGAATACATATATGGCGTTGGATTGCCTAATTGTTGGGCAATGGAGTCAAAACACTTTGAGGTTAAGAGAACTTGACAATAGACAATATTTAACCAACGAAGATCCTCCACACAACAGTCCTTTTTAGTAATAACAGTTTTGTAAATCCACTTTTAAGCCAACATACCAAGTTCATAAAGATGCCATAATACTCTTACTACATATTTGTTTCATCACATAATTTCAGAAATGAAGTAAAATCCAGCTTTCTATTAGTAAGAGCTTAAAGAAGTTGACCACTTGAGCTAACTCACTGGTCTGCAAATATTCACTCTATACCAAGACAAAGGGTATAAAACATTTAACTTTCCTGTGTGATATTTGTTTTTCGTTCTGTTTTTATATCTATTAACACAATGGTAGATCTTTATTTTCTAAAGGTGGTTATTTCATATCAACTAGGTTCCGAGATACAATATCTGCCTTAGTTCTACCATATAGTCTAAAAGTTTTGAAGCCTTGAAGATGATTTAGAGGACGTGTTTCTTTTGCAAAAGAGTTTACAATTGTAGAGGATAAGTGAACCCCAGTAAAGATTCTTTTTGTTTGATTTGTTCATACTGGAAATGTGTTTAATATATTAATTTTATTGCCGGTGTATATTGATGTGCTTCTACTTGCGTAACCCCCTCTAATGACTAGGGGAGAGATTCTATTGTTAAAGCAGTTCTTTCACTTCTTGGTTAGTTTGCATCGTAAATAATTTGTTCTGTTACTGCGGAGTTTGGTCTGTTCCATTAGACAAATTTTCCTTTTGCTTTGCATATGGTCAGATTTTGCCAAAGCTGATTTTAGCAAATATATATGGAGAGTATATCAGGGCATACTTACATTTATATGCTTTTGTGGCACTGATGTGTTGTCTGTTTTTATTTTTTCTGATTATTATTCTTCATAATTTAGAATCTATGACACAATGATAGAGAGGAGGATGGAAATATGGATGGGTTTTTTATTTCTAACACTGCATATTCATGCTGTAGGCTATCCACCCTGGTTATGGATTTCTCTCTGAAAATGCTGAATTCGCAGAACACTGTGAAACAGAGGGTTTGATATTTATTGGACCCCCTGCTTCAGCGATACTAGATATGGGGGATAAAAGGTATCTTGCAATAGTGTTATTCTTGTATTTCCAGAAGGGAATATTTTCTTAGAACATTTTGAGGAGTACTTTGGCTATTGAAGATTTGCCATTTTCTTTTTTTATTACAAGGTTGACTTATTCATTTGTCATATAAGTTGTTTCAATACTATTACTTGATTTTGAGCTTTTAGTGCAAATTCCTGTTGTATATCTTACGGTGGGACATTTGTTTCAATTCTTATGTAACAAAATCTAACATTACTCATTCAGATTCGATTGCATTGGTTGTATTGCAGTGCATCTAAGAGGATAATGAGTGAAGCGGGCGTTCCTGTTGTGCCTGGATATCATGGAGATGAACAGGACTTAGATTTCTTGAAAGAAGAAGCAGATCACATTGGATATCCTATATTGGTTAAGCCTGCTCGCGGTGGTGGTGGAAAGGTGCAGTCCTAAGGTTCCTTTGAATTTTTAGAGAAATGCATGCAGGTCCAAGTTGACTGCTGGATTTAATTCTTCTCTATTTTATTTGAGAATTTGGATCTGTGAAACAGAGCTTAAATTTTCACTAAATGAGAGCTTATATTACTGTATATGCTTAGTTATAAAGTTTCTAAATAGTGATTGATGACAACCCTTTGTTCTTCAACAATCTTTGCAACTAATGGTAATTTGGGAATTAATGATTTTGAAAATAGAATGGATTGCCAATGGGGATTTGATTCATTAGTGAGGTTGATAAGTTATTATGCTGTCCACCAGGGTTTCATTCTCACTCTGGTGTGCCCCAACCGGTTTTCATGTCAAAAAGGGATGATGCTGCGTGGAAGTCCTGGGTGAACTGGCAAGAATAAACAACCTTTAGACTTGACACTTAATTTGAAGGAAATCTGTATTATACGGTGCAGCTCCTGACCTCAGGGTGTTTTTCTCAAAGCAACTTCCAAGAAAAACAAATATTGGATTATGTTACACTTGAAGAAACTCTTTATTGGCAAATCCTTAGTTCTAGTAACCTAATTCTTAAACTAACGCATCACATCCATTGTAGCCTGACCAACTTGTTAGAAAATCAGAAAGGCAGAAAGATTTTCTTATACTTGATAATTACTTGTGAGAATCTTGTGTTTTTATTAACTTTTTATGTTCTTCTTTTATCTTAGTTCATCAAGCAATTAGCAAAACAATAACATGAAGATCAAGGACACCAGATGTAGGCGGACAGCCCGGGCAAAACCCCAATCTAGGGGAAAAACCAGTCAACAACTCTTCCTTCAATAGTTTTCCTGAGATAATCCAGGACTCTTGACTTAGACACAGACATCCTCCACAACAAGTCATCCCTTCCTTCCAGCAGCTTCGATCTAGACCTTCGACCTTGCAGCAACAAAACTTCGATCTATGTAGCAACAACTACTTCGACCTATAGAGCACTTCGACTTGTGTAACACTTCGACTTATGCAGTAGCAACACTTCAACCCCAACAACTTCGACTTGGCAACAACTGGCAACAACAACTTCGATGCAACATTATAGACTTCGATCTTCCTAGGAAGTCCAAAACTTCGATCTAGACCTTCCCTGCAACTTTTCTCCTTCTTTTCCAACTTCACACCTTTTAGCTGCTTCTTGTTATGTATCTGTGAAAATTTCTGAATATTACTTATGCGGAAACCCTACTTATAAATATGGTTATACTTCTCCTACTTAATCAAGCTATTAATCTGAAATTTCAGCATTAACATCGAAGTAAACACATTAATAGTTCTTCACAGATACAGATCTAAAAACTGAATACATGCACACAGACAAAGTGACACACAAGATTTTCTGGACAACTGTCCCCGGAAAAAAACAATGCGGGAAAACCAGTCTTCTGGCTGCTGGAGGGTTTATATTATTAAGTAGATTCTAAGTACAACAAATCTGGGCACCTTGCTGGTTAACTCGACAGAGAAATATAAGATCTGCAACATTACCTTTGTTCCAGAGACGGAAAACTGGACTGATTCACACCCTCAAACGGGATTTACAAAACCCAACCCCTTTCAGCCTCTAGAAACTCCAGCGCTGCTCTGAAGCCCTTTGTGTTAGCACTGCTAGTCTTCTGATGCCACTACGTTGCTCAGGAGAGGGCTGCATAACCCCAAACTGGGTGACGCCGTCCCTACGCTGCCCTGGCTAGCCCTGCATAAGCCCTGATGGCCTTCTGCTGCCTCTGCGCTGCCCTTTCTAGGCCTGCGTATTGGTTGAAACCCTCTGCGCTGCGCAGCTACTGCGTAGCCTCTGCTCCCTCTGCGTTGCTCTAGTTGCTGCTTCTCTGCCTCTTGCTAACTCTTGGCTCTAGGATCAGATCATCCCCTTAGCCAATACTACCCCTCGCTGCAACTGAAACATTTCTGGAAATTCTTAGCAAACCATGCCCTAGAATTCCAGCTTAGTCTTAGTGCTCTGCCTCCGTGTGTGTTCTCCAACTGACCCCAAGCCTTTCCTTTATACTTTTCTTGTTGGGAAACCAACGGCCATGATCTAATCTTGAATTGAGGGCTAAGATTAAAAGAAAGCTTGATCTGTGTGGCTTAAGTCATTTTCATTACATGTTTAATTTAATTAACTTTAATCTTTTAGTTTTCCTAAGTTAGACTTAGGGTCCTTAATTAAAAAGATTAATTAATTAAATATCTCTTTAACATGATGGAATTTCTCAAATCCCTTTCTGGGTCTTTGAGATCTCATGTACTCTAGTCCCTCCACAAAGTTTGGGAGCTAGAGCACATCCGATGCTACCCCAACACTCAAAAATCTCAACACTCCCTCTTAGCGAGGATTGTGTTCTAGCACAACACTTCATTCCGAAGTTCTGCACTGATCTCTGGTGTGGGTCTCTGCGTTGATGCTTGGCCTGTTGCCCTTCATCATTGCGCTGCTGCTGCTCTCCCTTTTTGCTGCCCATGACACTGCCACCACCACTGCCACATCTGTACTGCAACTCCCTCTCAATTTGCTGCATCATGCTGCCAACTGTTGCACTGCAACTCAATTGCTGAGAGAAACAACTGAAAACTCCTGCCCAATCTTTGACAGACAAGTCAGTTGGGCTGCATCTTATCACTGAAGCTCCATAGGCTGCTGCTCTGTGCTGTCATCTAGAGGTTCCTGCACAGCTACAAATCTGCACTACGTAAGAAAACCTCCTCTGCGCTAAAGTCTCCTAATGTGATCGAAGAGTTGGGCTACTCAAGGATCCTGCCCTCACTCTGTAGCTTCTCTATAGATCCATGTTGCCCCACTTTCGTGGTTCATGAGTGCTCATCGCCACGTCATCTTCGGAGCCATCGTCCGCCACAATAGCCTTGGAGGTAGAACCTTCCTTGTCTTTCTTCTTCTGAGGACAATTGCTGGCGAAATGTCCTAGTTTGCTGCACTGGAAACACTTGATCTTGGATAGATCACGCTTCTTCCTCCCTTGCTACCTCTTTGATGCCAAGGCCACATCTTCTTTCTCTTCCGTCTTCACCTTACTTGATCCGGTGCTGTACTGTCTCTTGGTGAATCGACGGAGTTCTTCTTGACGGAGGATCGCCCACATAGTGTCCCAGTTGGGAAGGTCCGCTCTGCCCAAGATATTTTGCACAAAAGTTTCCCAGTCCTCTGTGACCGCATTGAGTGCAGTCCTCACCATCACATCATCCTCCACTTTCACTCCCATGGCAGTCAACTGATCCCTGATTGCCTGTAATTTGAAAAGGAAGGGCTCGATTTCTTCTCTCTTGGCCATCATGAATAACCTCATTTGATTCTCCAGAAGCATTCTCCTCTGAACGGATCTTCCTTCATATAAGGCGGTTAAGGCTTTCCACATCTCATTAGCCGTCTTCTTATCGGCTGTATGTGGTACAACATGATCCTTAACCCCGTCCATTATGAAGCGCTTGGCGTGTGCCGCTGCTTCTTCATGCTTCCTCAAGAGATCTGCATCGGTTGGCATGGCCAGGACTTTCTCTCCATGCTCCCTCAGACCGTATGCCTCCATGACTACCAGGATTCTGATCTTCTAGACTACAAAGTTGGACAGGGCGTCCAATCTATCCTGATCACGTAGTCCGTGAGGTGCCATCTGCGCAACAAATCTGTTAGAACTAATCCTTCTCTCTATGCTAGAGACTCAGATCTAGGGTCCTTGGCGAGAAAGGTACCCTTTGCTCCCTCTGACAACTGACCTCCTCTCTTGGAAGTCTGCCAAATCTCAACGAATAAACTGTCTTTGATCCTCTGATCAAACTGCAGATTTCTTTGGCTGGAAATCCTCTGAGAAGCTGTTCTCCTCCCGCTCTTTGTCAACTAGTGCTCAGGTCAATTTTTGCACCTTCAGAAATTTAACCCCACCAGCAACTACTGAAGCTCTGCAACACTGCTTCCGACACTCTAAATCAGCAACAACTTCAGGATTGCGTTACCCTAGTTGGCCTTTGCTTGAGCAGATAGTCCCAACATTGTCTCTATGCTGCCTCTGCGCAGTAGGTACGTGGGCCTGCATGGAGACTGCGTCACTCTGGCCTCTGTGTGGCTCTGCTTCCCTCTTCTGTTGTGCTGTCCCTCTGGTCTGACTTTCTTTGCTGCTTTCTGTAGCAAGGATTCTTCAGTCTTCTTGCCGATGATTCAGCTAGACCTACAATCGCTCTGATACCATGTGAAAATTTCTGAATATTACTTATGCAGAAACCCTACTGTTAAATCTGGTTATACTTCTCCTACTTAATCAAGCTATTAATCTGAAATTTCAGCATTAACATCGAAGTAAACCCATTAACAGTTCTTCACAGATACAGATTTAAAAACTGAATACATGCACACAGACAAAGTGACACACAAGATTTTTTGGACAACTGTCCCCAGAAAAAACCAATGCGAAAAACCAGTCTTCTGGCTGCTGGAGGGTTTATATTATTAACTAGATTATAAGTACAACAAATCTGGGCACCTTACTGGTTAACCCGACAGAGAAATATAAGATCTGCAGCAATAACTCTGTTTCAGAGACGGAAAACTGGACTGATTCACACTCTCAAACGAGATTTACAGAACTCAGCCCCTCTCAGCCTCTAGAAACCCTAGCGCTGCTTTGAAGCTCTCTGCGTCAGCACTACTAGCCTTCTGATGCCACTGCATTGCTCAGGAGAGGGCTGCGTAACCCCAGATTGGGTGACGCAGTCCCTACGCTGCCTTGGCTGGCCCTGCGTAAGTCCCGATGGCCTCCTACTGCCTCTGCGCTGCCCTTTTTGGGCCTGCGTAGCAGCTGAAACCCTCTACGCTGCGCAGCTGCTGCATATCCTCTGCTCCCTTTGCGCTGCTTTGGTTGTTGCTTATCTGCCTCTTGCTGACTCTTGGCTCTGGGATCAGATCATCCCCTTAGCCAATACTACCCCTCGCTGCAGTTGAAACACTTCTAGAAATTCTTAGCAAACCACGCCCTAGAATTCCAACTTAGTATCATTGCTCTGCCTTCGTGTGTGTTCTCCAACTGACCCCAAGCCTTTCCTTTATACTTTTCTCATTGGGAAACCAACGACCGTGATCTAATCTTGAATCGAAGGCTAAGATTAAAAGAAAGCTTGATCCATGTGACTTAAGTCATTTTCATCACATATTTAATTTAATTAACTTTAATCTTTTGATTTTCCTAAGTTAGACTTAGGGTTCTTAATTAAAAAGAATAATTAATTAAATATCTCTTATACAGGATGGAATTTCTCAAATCCCTTTCTGGGTCTTGGAGATCTCATGTACTCTAGTTCCTCCACAAAGTTTGGCAACTAGAGCACATCCGATGCTACCCCAACTCTCAAAAATCTCAACAGTATCGAACTTGTATGAGTGTGTGTCCTCCAAATGAATCAAACTGCTTCAATATATAGGCTTCTGGTGAGGTCGAATTACCATTCTTGAGGCCGACTTGGTTTGGAGGTGACAAATGTCCTATTTTACTCAAAAATAAATCTTTTTACATGATTCAAATGCCTAAGAAGGGTCTTAGTAAATGTACAATGACTCTAATGACTCGATATAAATCTTAGAAGTCCTCAATGGGGACTTTGACTTAAAATATGATGACTCAAGCTTGAAACCCATGCTTTAATAAGCCATAAGCCATAATAATAAATTTTTCTTTCCATTTTTTTCATGAGTACATTTAATTATGACTCAAATACAATTATGAAGACCGAACCTAGTTACATTCTTCAACACTCCCTCTTAACTAAGGAGGTATTCATAATGACACATACAAGTACAAGGAAGATCTCAAAACACATGAACCATGTAGAGTTTAGGCACCGCAATGCCATGGATTAGATTCCTGACCAAGGCAATCTATCCAAGGTCCTCAAACAATTTAGGTACTCACGATGCCACAGACTAAATTCCTGACCAGGGCAATCTATCAAAGTGGGACTAAGGTGGACCAAAGCTTTCAACCTCTCTAGGTACCATCGGGCTTACTTGCTAGCCATCAACCCAGAGACCCAGGTGCATATCCAAGGTCAGAGCTCTATGACCAACGTCACCTTCCCTACTTCGGGATCTAGACATCAACACATAGTGCCGACCAGATGTCCTCCCAGGCAATGTGTATCACACACAAAGCCTCAACACTTCCGATTAATCCAATCGGTAGCAAATCCTCCCCGATCAAGTAGATTGGTAACAACAAATCTCTCCCAATCAAACTGATAACAATAACCTTTCTCCCGATCAAACTGATAACAATAAGCATGTAAAACATGCTATCAAACCTTCGAGAGACAAACACAACCCCAATTAGTAAACACAAACCTCCGGGGTCTATCAAACATTTTGATGTTGCTTCTCACAGAAGGACTTGGAGACTACCAAATGAATCTTGTCAAAAGATTCGTCAACCATACAACTTCCTTTCCTACTTCACATGGAGCAACATATTCTACAACTAGATCTTGGTTTCCTTCTTTCAACAACACCTCTAAATGTATTCTCCAATTTCTTCTTTCAAGGTGTCACTATAATATGCCCTCCCTCTTAACTTAAGGAGATTTCTTCTATCCAGGCTTCCTCTTAACTTAGGGAGATCAACTTCTTGTTATGACATTGGAGAATCTTTCATGGCTTCCATCTTTCTTATCAAAGTCATATTGATCATCATCGTTCATATAACTTCCTTCATCATGCTTATCATATCAACTTTACTTACGAACATCTTCACCATCTTGAAGATTATGTACCTGCACAACTTAGATAGCAAGTACAACCAAATCTATAGAAGCATGAAGTTAACCACATCAAAATCATACAATAATGGAAGCATTAGAATTTCAGACACTAGATACCCAACTTTAGTTAGGCTCATAATCAATAAGAGACACGTACTTTTATACTTCAACTTCTTGCCTGGGTTTTTGTTATAAACCCTAAATCATATCAATAGCTCAACCAAGATATCAATCTCATTATATCAAGGGCTTCAATATTTTCTTATGACATATACAATTCGAACAAGTACAATTCAACAAGGCATCTAACAACTTTCAGAATTCATATGTTAGACTTTTCTACTAGGATTTAGTGCATAACCCTAGATTTCATACATGAGCTTCAACAATCAAAACTAATCACAACACAATTTTAGGTTTCAACAACCTTTCATAAATCCCAGATTATCACATTTGAAACAATATCATCATATACTAGAGAATTGAACTTCTACTAAGGTTTAGTTACAGAACCCTAGAATCCACAAACAATATCATCCTAGAATATCAAACTTCGACTAGGGCTTAATTACAAACCCTAAGACTTATGACCATCAACAATTAGGTCAACACATATACATATCTAGGACTTCATAATCATGCACAAGCATATCATAACATATAACTGACAAACCCAATGACAAAAACACATAAAAGTCAAACTTGATCAAGCTGGGGTTTTGATCAGATGAACAAACATACACCTAGGTTTCATTCCTAGGACATCGTCTAAAATAAGAGTCTTGCTTATAAACCCTACCAAACCCTAAAGTTCTAGGGTTTCAATACATAACATAACAAATCCAAATTTACCAAAACTTCATAGGTTCGGGGTTTCAAACATCACTATCCTACCCTAATTGATTAGGGTTTCCATAACTATACCAAAAACCCAAACATGACATCATTAAAACTTTTACACATCAAAATAACATTTTCTTAGACTTCACTAATAACCCTAAGTAGGCTAGGGTTTCACACATTATCATCGATATACCCTTAAGTTAGGGTTTTACAGAGAACCTTTTTAGGGTTCCACAAGAATAATCAAAGATATGAGGAGGGTAGATTTATCTAATGATGAATCACCCAATCAAGAATCTTTATGATTCAAGAGAGCTAGACAAAATAATGTTAGTAATGTAGAATAGTTTATCAAAAAGAATGAATATACCTTTATCATGAAGAGAACATAGTTTATGGTCTAAGGCATACCTTTGTTTCTTAACAAACCTTGTAATTCCAATGCTTTGTCTTGTGAGGCCTTCTTCATAATTCCTGACCAGATCGACATGCTTTCCTAAACAAAGAAAAATATAAAAGAAAATTATTTAGCATCTAAACAGACCTAGATAAGTAAGGGAAACCAAATATGAAAAGGTAATATAAGGAATAAGATACTTATCTTTTGAAATTGGTGAGGGCTCCCTCCAAACTCGAGGGATACCTATAACCTTATAAATACAATTCAAAAATGTTTTTCCAAAATATGTTAAACCTACAAATACTAGAAATCAAACTTACAAAAATGAAACAACTAAAGCTTCACAAAGGACTTAGTAGTGTTAGTCCCTTATATCTGATTCTATGGTTTTATTCTTCTTTGGAGATCCTTCTTCAAGAACATTAGCTTGATCCCTGTTCCTCTTCTTATTCTTTGGATTGTCAGGACAATCACTTTTATAGTGACCCATTTTATGACATTGGTAGCATTCTATTTTGGACATGTCTACCTTCCTTCTTGGCCCTTTAGACTTCTTGAAGTTTCCTTTCTTGTGATGAGCGGAGTAGGCATTTGAAACTTTCTCTTCTTCATTGTTGGTTACTAATGAGATTCTTATCTCTTCTTGGCTGCAAGCATTCCATAATTCTTCGAATGAAGGAGGTACTTTCCAACTGTTGATTCCTGAAGCAAAAGCACTCCAAGTTGGTGGCAACCCCAATAATGCAGTAATCACTAGCTCTTTTTCTAGTACAGTCTCATCTATGGCTTGAAGGTCATCTCTAATTCTAGCTATCCTTACAAAGAAGGAAGCCACAGTGTCATCTTTTGTCATTTTTGTGGTCCTTAGTTCATTCTTAAGACTTGCTACTTGAACAATGTTCTTGATAGTGAACAATTTTGATAAGGCTTCATACATTTCTTGAGCAGAGTCTATGCTGGAAATATATGGAACAAGATTATCCTTTATACCTTCTACCATTAATGTCATAGCCAATATTTCTGACTCTCTAAACTTCACTTTATTTGCATCACTAGATCCTTCGGTAGGTTTCTTCACTTTTCCTTTGACTAAATCCAGAGCTTTGTTCTTTTCAAGGATGAGATCAATTCTCTTCTTCCATGACCTGTAATTTGATGCTCCTTGTAATTTGTTCTCTCCCTTTATTGTGTTAGACATTGTCCTTGAAGATAGTAAGCTTCTTTCCTTATAAGGTCTCCTTATATGATCCCTTGATCAACTTCTTGAGGTTCCTTAGATTCCTTTCAATAGATCCTTAAACTACCTTTTTCCTCCATCTTCAACTTAGCGATGATACCAGGTTAGAAAATTAGAAATGCAGAAATATTTTCTTATACTTGATAATTACTGGTGAGATTCTTGTGTTCCTATTAATTTTTTATGTTCTTTTATCTTAGTTCATCAAGCAATTACCAAAACAATAGCACGAAGATCAAGGACACCAGATGTAGGTGGACAGCTAGAGAAAAACCCCAATCTAGGGGAAAACCTGGTGGACTACTTTTCCTTCAATAGTTTTCTTGAGATTAGACACAAACTTCTTCCACACCAAGTCAGCCCTTCCTTCCAGAAGCTTCGATTTAGACCTTCGACCTTGCTGCAACAAAACTTCGATCTATGCAGCAACAACTACTTCGACCTATGCAATGCTTCGACTTGTGCAACACTTCGACTTATGCAGCAACAACACTTCAACCCCAACAACTTCAACCTAGCAACAACAACTGGTAGCAACAACTTCGACTTATGCAGCAACAACACTTCAACCCCAACAACTTCGACCTAGCAATAAAAACTGGTAGCAACAACTTCGACTTGGCAAAAATTGGCAGCAACAACTTTGATGCAACATTATAAACTTCGATCTTCCTAGAAAGTCCACACGTGTGAGAGATAGATGGCCCAAAACTTCAATCTAGATCTTCCCTACAACTTTTCTCCTTCTTTTCCAACTTCGCACTTTTTAGTTGCTTCTTGTTATGTATCGAACTTGTGTGAGTGTGTCCTCCAAATGAATCGAACTGCTTCAATATATAGGCTTCTGGTGAGGTTGAATTACCATTCCTGACGCCGACTTGGTGTGGAGGTGACAAATGACCTATTTTACTCAATAATAAATCTTTTTACATGATTCAAAAGTCCAAGAAGGGTCTTATTAAATGTACAATGATTCTATTGACTCAATATAAATCCTACAAGTCCTCAATGGGAACTTTGACCTAAAATATGATGACCCAAGCATGAAACCCATGCTTTAATAAGTTATAATAGTAATAAAATTTTTTTTTCATTCTTTTTCATAAGTACATTTTATTGTGACTCAAATACAATTATGAAGACCGAACCTAGTTACATTCTTCAACATACAACCTAATGTGTGATATACTGTAGGATTTGATGACATGTGACTATGCACAACCTAGACTTGTATCTCAAGATTCTATCATTTCTATAAATTCAAACATAACAATTTTGATGAGTAAAATACACCAAGATGCTCAAATTAAATTGCACACAAAATGAAAATGGTTGCTCCAAACTGTTAGAGCAATGATGAACATGTAATGAATATGAATAGTTTACCTATGTTAATAATTATAATTTATGATAGTAAGGTGCACTGAAAGTCGAAGTACTGCTTCAAGCCAATGGGGTCCTAATCCATTGTGAGGATGGTTGCATGCCAACCTGCTCACCAAGGTTTGATTCTCTGAATGCATGTTTCGAATATTGGGCTAGGTGCAAATCTTGGGTGATTTTTATGGAAGAGTACCTCTCGTTGTGACAACTTAGTTAAATGTGATCTTCATGTCTGAGAATATGATATCCATGTTTAGTGGGCCAACTCCATGGAATGTTCTAATTCACCCTTTGAGGAGTTGGACATGCTTGCAAGAGCAAGTCAATTGTATGAAGTGTCAATAGAGAAAAATAAAAAGTGCAACTTCAATTTGCATTGGAATGGATCCTTAAAGCAATTTGCGCTATCAATATTTGAGCCCAATGAAATCTTATTCTACTTGCTTCTTGTAAGGAAGATGGTATGATTATAATATAGCATTGGAGAGAACTAGTGCATCAGACACAATGATCGATTGACTCGAAGCAGTATGAATTTGCAAATTCCCAATGAGTTCATGGGTAGACATGATCTATCTTCTATGTTGAATAGCAAGTGATGCCTTCATCTTGGATTGTTGCAACCTTGCCATCCTTAAGAAGACATTTATGCATCAACACTTCTTTATGTATTAGGCATTGTGCTCTAAATATTGTAGATAGCTTAGGTTCTTGTTGTGAAATTTCCACGATTGCAGCTACTAGGTATTATTCTCCTAACTTATGCAGTTTATTTGTAATTTGTAAATTAATTTACGGCAAATAACAATCAATCCACTACTGCAATCTTCAAAAATAAAAACGTTGCGGAAAATAAAATACTGGAACTGAGAAATAATGCACAAAAAAAAATAAAAAAAAATCTGACACCAATATTTTTGGACAATAGTCCTTGGAAAAAACTTGAAGGGAAAAACAATGTACAGATGAGGGTTTTATTATTAATAAATCTTCAGCAATTTGAGAATACAATGATTTGCTTGCTTGATACTGGCAAAGCTCCGGTTGGAAAAATAATCTGGAGACTCAACGTCTCCCTTTGCAGCTCGAATTGGCCTCTCCCAGCCACTCGCACTGCTTGCTAGAAATGCGCACTGCAGCTCCGAAATAATTCATACAACCTCCAGGAACCCTTCCCTGCAAGTCGTTCTACCTCCCTCTGCCTCCTAAAGCTATTCACACCTCCTCTGGTAATTCTTCCAACAATTGGAAGTGGAAACACTGCTCCTGCTACACGCACTGGGTAACTAGCTACTCACACTAGCTGATTTATGCCTTCTCCTACAGATATACCGACCTCCTCTTCCTGTCACTGAGATAATGGAGAATTTGAGGAAATCTCCTTCGGAATCCTGCTCCCAAACCTCTGCTGAAACCCTTGTCAGTGTCTCCCTTTGCTTCAACTGCCTTACTGAATCATTGCAACTGGGTAAGTCGTGTGAAAATTTCTGAATCTTGCACTTATGCATAAATCTTACTGTTAAATCTGGTTATGCTCCTCCTACTTAATTAAGTCATTAACTGAATAAATTCAGATTAATATCGAAGCAAAACACATAACAGACTTTCACCAATCCAGATCTAGAAAATATACATGCACACATAGACAAAGTGACATAGTGATTTTCTGGACAAATAGTCGCCGGAAAAACCCAATGCGGGAAAATCGGCTGGCTGCTGGAGGGTTTTATTATTAAGAATTTTCTGAATACAGCAAATTTGGGTTCTAGATCTGGAAAACCCGATAGAGAAATAATAGATCTACAACTCACTGGCTATTCTGAAGCCAAAATAATGACTGATCCACACTCTCAAACGGGATTTACAGGACTCAGCCAAAATTAGGCCCTAGAAACCCCATCGCTGCCCCTAAAGCCTCTGCGTCAGCCTCTGAAGCCCCTGCGTCCCTCAGCGTTGGCCTGGAAAGGGCTGCGTTACCCCAAACTGGGTGATGCAGTCCTTACACTGCCCCTTAGGGTCTATGCGTAACCCCTGAGGGCTTCCAGCTGAATCATGCTGTCCTGGGAGGGAGCTATGAACTTCTACCTGCTGCAGTTCTAACCCTTCTGGCTATTTGCTCTCACACCTTCTCTGTGTTGCCTCTGCGAGCTAATCTCTGCCTCTTCTTGATTCTAGACCCTGGGATCAGATCATCCCCTTGGCCTAAATTCCCCTCTCTGCAGCTGAAACACTTCTGAGAATTCTTAGCAAACCTGCCCTAGAATCTCAGCTTAGCTTCAGTGCTTTGCCTCTGTGTGTCTTTACAAATGACCCCAAGCCTTTCCTTTATACTTTTCTCGTTGGGAAACCAACGACCATGATCAGATCTTGAATCAATGGCCAAGATTAAAAGAAAGCTTGATCCGTGTGACTTAAGACAATTTCATCAAATATTTAATTTAATTAACTTTAATTATTTCATTTTCCTAAGTTTAGACTTAGGAAATACATTAAAATAATTAATCAATTAAATATCTCCTAAACCAGATGAAATTTCCCAAATCTCTTTCTGGGTCTTGTAGATCAAGTGTACTCTAGTCCCTCCACAAAATCTGGGAGCTAGAGCACAACTTATGCTACCCCAAATACACAGAATCTCAACAAGTTGAACTACTTGAATCTCTTGTGTCTTCTCTGTCTTCTCCAGGCCCCATCAACTTGCTTTTATAATCTCTTGTTGGACTCTCAACGACCATGTTCACATCTCAATCGATGGCTAAGATCATCTTGACTCCATCAACTCACTTTTCCGGAAGTCTCTAGAGAAAAATTGATTTCCCTCAATTCATCTGATTTAATTAACCAATTTTCCCAAGTTAGACTAAGGAAATATTTAATTATTGGCTAATTAATCTAATTGATGTGTTTCGATGGCTTTTCTCGCGAAACCTTTTCTGGGTTTTGGAGATCTCGTGTTCCTTAGCCTCTTAGACACCATGGAGACTAGAACACCTATCCGCTGCTACCAAAAACTAACACTCCCTCTTAGCGAGGAAGGTGTTCTCCACTACTCCCATCTTATCCTTGAAGTAGACAAACTTTCCCTTACCTAAGGCCTTTGTGAGTATATCTGCAACCTGCTGATCTGTGGGAACATGTTGTAGCCGAACTAATACATGCTGCTGGTGTCTGACATCCGTGACACAACTGGTTGCAAAAAATTAGCAAACCTCCTGTAATTTATTCCTTCACTTCTACTAGGTGATTTGACCTCTTGGAAGCTGCTCGACCCCTCCAAATCAATTCAATCTCCCTTTGAGACCCTGAATCGACCTCTGCAGCTGTGTATCGACAATTTACATCGTCCTCTCCGGCAAACTCGCACTGCTCGGAAAATGACTCAGCATCCACTGGAAATCAAACAATCAAACTAGGAATTTCTTCCCCTCTGCATATCAATCTGACTAGCAAAGTACCTCGTTGCCTCGGTAACTCCCTCTGCCTCAGGCAACTTGCACTACTGGAGAGAGTGCATTCTCCCTCTACAAATAGATCTCCTTCTGTCACTGAGAAGTTGAAAATCTCTTCGAAGAAAATACTTTGGAAATCCTCTGATTCTCCTGCTACATGCTATAGTTGAACCAATCTGCGCTTCCACTGCGCTACTCTAATCTCAGACTGTTGATGACCCTGCACTGCTGCTATCACTGCAATGTTGATTTCTTTGCTACTATAATACTTGGGCTCCCATAGCAAGGATAATGATCCAACTGAGGAATCACATACACAGTAACTGGATTTGATCTACTGATCAAGCCCTTCTTGGCTATGATCTAAATCTCCTTGCTGCTACTTCCTCGAACCCTACATGATCTGGCATACTAGAGTGTCATACTCCTCTTCCTGAGGATACTACTGCTATATGGTGTAAATGTCCCATTCTCCTATGCCAAAATTCACCCAAGTCTCTACCACTGCTGCTAGCGCTACTAACTAGTTCCTTTGGAGAATCGAGCTGCAACTTATATAATCTGTTGCTCCAAACCCCAATCTACTTTACCTTCTTCCAACTCTGGTGCTTGATGAACACCTTCTTCCCTATGAAGTAGACATCATATCCCTTATCCTGTAGTTCAGAAACTGAAATCAGGTTCATGCCCAAACCTGGCACATGCAACACATCTATAACAATGGTGCTTGCACCTAACTCCCTTTTAATGTCAATGGTACCTCTCCAATTGGAGTACATTTCATTTTGTTTCCCATTTGAATTTGGAAGTCCATCTCCTCCTCCATGTAGTTGGAGAAGTAATCTCTAACCCCTGTCATATGTGTTGATGCTCCATAGTCTATATACCAGACACCCTGTGAAGTTGAGCTAGAGAGGCAAGCTATCTGAGCAAATTCATCTTCCAACCTGGAAGACAAATCCAAATTATCCTAGTCTCTGAATTCTTCTGCGGCCATATCTGGAAAATCTACGAACTCAAATACACCGGAGAAATTAATAAATTGGGTTATCAAACCCTCGTGCTTTCTCTTCCAGGCCTTGCACTGATCCACTCTTACAAAACCCTTTTGCCATAAACCCTCCGCGCTAAATTTGTTCTGCAAAATTCGATTTTCCTCCGAAAATCGTTTCTGACAACCTCACTGCCTATTGCTGTTCACTGAGACAACTCTCACTTCCTCTGGATCACCTCCCTGGACTCAAAATCAAACTGCTGCCTCTGAAACACACACTGGCTGACTGGCTAACTCGCAAATCTGTTCTTCAGTGCACTGATCTCTCTGATTTGCACCAACCTCGCTCTGATACCATTTGAAATTTCCATGATTGCAGCTATTGGGTATTATTCTCCTAATTTATGCACTTTATTTGTCTTCTGTAAATTAATTTACGACAAATAATGAAGAATCCACTGCTACAATCTGTTGATTTATGGTAGCATCGGATGTGCTCTAGCCTTGTAACTTTGTATATAGGCTAAGACACATGTATTCCATAATACCCAGAAATGGTTTTGGAAAATTCCACTTAGAGATGGTTTAATTAAAATAATTAATCATTTTTTAATGTTTTCCTAAGTCTAAACTTAGGGAAACTGATTAATTAAACTAAGTGTGAATCTTCTAGATAAAGTCATGGATCACCTCCAATTTAATCTTAGCCCTTGATTATGTTTTAATCTTGGCCGTTGAAGGGTCAACGGAAGAATATAAGGAGGGTGAGGGGCCTATGGAAAATACGTTGAGCACATTAAGCATTTGGCATTTTCGAGTTTGTGTGAGGAGACACAACTTTTGGTCAGAATCGAATCACTAGGGCAGGGTTTGCTAAGTGATTTTGATTCAGTGATCAGATTTAGAGAGGGGCAGAAGCAGTGACTGGTCAGGAGGACGAGGAGTGCATTTCAGAGAAAGGCAACAGTGATGCAGAGAGAGACAACGCAGTCACCTGGAGGGATGACGCAGTTCCTGAAGGAACTCACATAGAAGTTACGCGGTGTTTCTTTGATCCAGTTCGGAGATAGCTGGGAGCTGGGGTTTCTAAGCCAGGAGGGCCAAAATCTAGTTTCGGATCAGCCTAGATCAGTTATTGAGCAGATGTGACGCAGTTCCAGAGATTGCCCACGCAAGCTTACGCAGTTCCAACGTAAGCATCACGCAGAGGCAGAGAGGGGCTTCACCAGCGCTGTTCAGATCAGTCGGGGATTTGCAGAGTGAGGTATATCTCACAATTTCATCAGTTGTCTAGATTTCTCTGAAGGGTGAGCTGGATATTGGCGCCCTAGTTGTACTCAAGATTCTGCTGCTTAATAATGCAAACCCTCAGATCTCCTGCACCGGTTTTCCTGAGTTGGGTTTTTCCGGGGACTTAGTCTAAAAGTAACTGTGTCAAATGTGGTTGTTTTTCATTGCATTTTGTTCAGTTTGTTTCAACACTTAGATTTATTCCGTAACATTATTTGTGTAGACTGCTTCAGAAATTACTTTGATATTTCACTATAATGAAATAATCATCAAAATAATAGGAGAAGTAATTTAGATTTGTTGCAGTAGGAATCCAGATTAAGCATTTTTCACACAATCTTCACAAATAAAAATGCTGTGGAAAATAAAATATTGCAACTGAGAAATAATGCTCACACAGAATAAATCTGGCACCAACATTTTTGGACAATAGTCCTTGGAAAAACCCCAAAGGGAAAACCAATGCAGCAAATGAGGGTTTTATTATTAATTAATCTTTAGCAATTTGAGAGTACAATGCTCTGCTTGCCTGATACTGGCAAAGCCCCGACAAATAATAATCTCTATTGGCAAAATAATTTGGAGACTAAACGTCTCTCTTAGTAACTTGAATTGGCCTCTCCCAGCCACTCGCACTTCTCCCTGGCACTCACACAACCTGCTAGAAATGCACATTGCAGCTCCAGAATAATTCACACAACCTTCGGGAACCCTTCCCTGCAAGTCGTTCTGCCTCCCTTTGCCTCCTAAAGCTACTCACACCTCCTTTGGTAATTCTTCCAACAAATGGACGTGGAAACACGGCTCCTGCTGCACGCACTGGGTAACTGGTTACTCTAACTAGCTAATTTCAACCTCCTCCTATAGATAAATCGACCTCCTCTTCCTGTCACCGAGACACTGGAAAATTTGAGGAAATATCCTTCAGAATCCTACTCCCAAATCTCTGCTGAAACCCCTCTGTCGGTGTCTCCCTTTGCTTCAACTATGCCCTTGTTGGATCACTATAACTGGGTAAGTCGAACTGCTTGAATCTCTTGTTTCTTGTTTGTCTTCTCCAAACCCCATCGACTTGCTCTTATAATCTCTCGTTGGACTCTCAACAACCAGTCTCACATCTCAATCGATGGTTCAGATCATCTTGACTCCATCAACTCACTTTTTCAGAAGTCTCTAGAGCCAAATCGATTTCCCTCAATTAATATGATTTAATTAACTAATTTGCCTAAGTTATAGGAAATATTTAATTATTGGCTAATTAATCTAATTGAGGTGTTTCTAAGGCTTTTCTCGTGAAACCTTTTATGGGTTTTGGAGATCTTGTGTTCCTTAACCTCTTAGACACCATAGAGACTAGAACACGTGTCCGCTGCTACCAAAAAATAACACTTGTCTACACAAATGTTTATGTTTCAACTTGATTTGGTATTGTCGCTGCAAAATTTAGCAAGCCCAGTGCAAAGTCTCATTGGACAGGACCGAACCTTATGGAAACAAGTGAAAGGGTTGCCACTATCACCTCAACAACCTTTCTCTTGCTCTTTAGTGGTAATTAAGCACAAGGGAGGCTTCCCTAGATCACCTAGAGGATAATTCTAATGCTATGGCTCAAGGTGATGAATAAGATGTCTAAATATTGGATAGAGTAGCAACAAGGCCCATAATGGCCTAAATATTTCATACTAGGGTTCAAATACTCTATGGCTAGACCAAGACAAGGCTTCTATGAGTTAGGGTTTAGATAATATGCAAAATGATAAGATGTTCAATGTCATATAGATTAGGATTAGGTTAGGGAATTTATTTCTATGGCTATTAGGTATGCATAAACAAGAAAAAGAAGGCGACGCTTGCTGATTTTATAGTATCAGAAGGTCTCCTACATTGCTTTGGTGTCTTACCACGTAGAAGATATTTGATTGCCTCTTTAGGTGTTTTCTTGGTGGAGTAAGTGATTTTATGATTTCTTTCCTAAGGTTAACTTAGGAAAAGTACAATATTTAATTTAATTAATTATTGTGGACTATTAGGCCAAAGTTCTAAGGATAAATAATAAAATTATTTAAGTGACTTAGATATAATGGATGATCAGCACACCAAGGATTAGTGTCTTATCCTACTAGGGTTCTACTAGGGTTTTGATGCTGCAAAGTCTAGCAGGGTAGAGTGGCACCCTACAAAGTAATCACTGGACTAAGTGACAACAATGGGGTGATGGTCCACTGTCACCACAACCAAAACTCCCCCTCTCTCTTTATGGGTTTTCACTAATGGGAGGAGTCTTGGTATAAGGTCACCTAAGATAGGTATTCTAAGGCTTAAGGGTGAGAGGTGACACAAGAGGCATCCAAGGGAAAGCTCAACTTAGGCACAAGGCTCAAGTGATGGAGAAAGGCAATTTGCTTCCCTTAGAGAGGCCAAACTAGGGCACACTTGATTTAGGGTTTGATTGATATGTTGTAATTTGGAATGACCTAAGGTCAAGGTGTCAAGAAAAGGTTTCCCACAATGTATTTCCACAAAGATATGGCACATGAAATCTTCAACAAGCCCTTAAGTTGAAGCTTTACCAAACTAAAGTTTCTCTTAGAGTAGACAACTAGGGCAAGAGAAATCATAGATAAAATCAGAGAGATTAGCCACCACAAGGGAATGATTTTGAGGCAACCACTCAACCTTAGATGTTGAATCCCTCCAAGTCTCAAAAATTCCCCCTCCAAGTTAATTCACACTAAGCCCTAATTGGGCCACTTAGACTTGAGAGAACTGAATTAGAGAAGATAAGAGAAAATTTGGTTTTGTGGATAAAAGTTGACTTGATCACCATAAAGACATGGCTAGTGCCTAGTCCTTGGTTTGATGGAGTCTATGGATTCTTTAGATTAGCTGAAAACTGCGTAATATCCCGAATGGGAAATAGATAGCAACACAAGCATACAACAATATAGAAAAATGCCGGAAATAGAAAATAAAGCAAGTACACATAAAAATGCCGGAAATGCTAAGCCATTTTATTAATCTGAGAATATAATGAGATACAATGGATAATCGGAATAATAGCACCTATCCTTGCACGAGGCAAGTGAAGAGCCCTCTCAGAAAACAGGAAATGGCTGCTACAAGAAACTGCGTCCCAGCTGCTGGAAGAAACTGCCGTAACTGCTGATGCTGGAATGGACTGGAGCTAGGGGCTGATCCCCTTGCCGGAATGAGCTGAAAATCTGCAGAACTCCGGAACTCACCACCCCGGACAAAACCCAGAAACCATATAGAAAATGGTCAGCCTCCGAAAATCACCTCAGAAACCCTCCTCAAGGAAAAACGCTGTCCCTCCAGGCCCAGCGCAGATGCCAAATGATATATGCTGAAATCGGGCCACAAACTCCCCGGAAAATCTCCCACTGATGAAGACTGAACCTCCACACCGAATCTCACTGAATCTCCTGCGGAAAACCCCGCAATAGAACACCTCCTCCAAGAACTGCATCCTCTCCTAGGGACTGCGCAGTCACCAAAAGAAGCCCAGCTCCTCCGCAAATCAACAACCAAATCCTCCGCTAAAAACTGTAGAAAAGACCTTGCCCGAGCAGGCACTCAAAGTCCCCCGGGGCTAAGGGCGAGATCTCCGACCGGAGACACTCAATCGCACTAAACAGTGCTGCAGACAGGCTAAACAGCCAGCGTGCTCAAGAAGACAGAAGTCTAGCTCAAATATCATCAACAACAAGAATGCCCAAATGAGGAGGCTCCTCCATCTTTTATAGCATTGGTTTCCCTCCAAAACCAACGTAGTCTCTCTCTCCTCCACGTGGTGTGTGGCCCCCCTTGGCTCCCCCTTTAAGTCACAACGTTGTGCTACTAGGAAGGTGCTTTATGTTTCTTAAGTGAGTTAAACCCCTCTTCTCACTTTTATTTTATTAATAAACTATAGTCGGCAAAACTATACAAAAATCGAATATTCCAATTAGCTGTTGCTAATTAGGAATATTACAGTCTCCCCCGGCAAAATGTTGCTTGACCTCAAGCAATTGAAGTGATGGATGCTACAAATCTGCCCGCTCTCCCAAGTGGCATCCTAATCCGGCAAAAATTGCTTGTCCTCAAGCAACGCTTGAACAAGCCTCCTCTCTAGCTGATGCTCCCCATCGATACTGAAAAATGTGCCTGGGTCCCACTGAAACCTCTCTGACCTCTGCATCACCTTGATACGAAGGGATCTCTCAATGCCAGGGTCCCAAAGTGACCTCTCACAGTCCCAGCCAACCAATAATCCTCCCGGATCCCATCGCCACCGTGGCCAATAATCGCCCAAGTCCCATGGCTCGGATTGTGCGCTGCCTCTGGCTATGACCAATGCTCTAAGGGGTGAAGACCACCAACAAGCATCAATGCTCCCGGGCTCCTGCTGCGCTGTACCTGTAGCTGCATATGCTACCCATCCAACTGCATACCAACTCATCACCTCTCTCCAATCCAAGTTCTGACTCAATCCCATGCTGATCCTGCTCTCCTGAAATCGGGAAGGAGTCCTGAAGTAACGACAACCGGTGCCCTCCTGCCAACTGGGATCTGTAACACCTACTATGTCCAAGGGCCCCTGCTCCGCTGTGCTCCCTACGAAGAGTACTGTATCGTCAAGAGGGTACCAACTCATGATCTCTCGCCAGTCCATCTTGGAAGTAGAATCCGATGTAGCAACAACAACGGCATATGGAACACGCCTGGAGTGTTGCCGCCAACCCGTAATCAACTCCCACTGCTCTGCCCTGTCTGCCAATGAGAGCTGCCTGTAGAAGGAAGTCCCTCTCTCTATAATGGGCCAAAGTGGGCAAGATATGCTACAAGCTCCATCGATGTACTCCTGGAGAGTACTACTCACCGAAAGTACTGCAGCTCGACCGACTGTATGTACATCTATCTGTATCTCATCAATGTGTCGGTGAAAAGATGGATGCTCCACCATATCCAACAACTCCTGCTGTCTACTATCCCCCTGCATAACAATCCCATCATCCTCCAACATCTCTAGAAGATATGGATCTGCAACTGGTGTCTGTGCATCTGACTGCTCCTCCTCAAAGGCTGACCCCAATGTTAGCTGCATATCCATCATGGGCTCAATGTGGATACCCTTCTGGATCTCACCCAAGGAAATGTCATGTCTGATGTCCATAGTATTCTCCTCTGCTGACTCAGGCTCCATCATATGCTGCTCTGGCTGAATTGTCACAAGTGACTCATCACCCAGAGTATCTCTCAAAGAGTCCCGTGACTGCTCACTCCGGACACCGGAATGCAGCTCTGGTCTACTGTCACCATCTCTGCATGACTGCTCTCGCTCCCCAGAAGCGACCTCAACTGATCCTATGGACTCATATGGAAAAGAGTCCTCAACCTGACATACAGAAGGAATGCCCTCCTGTTCTACCTCCACCACCTCATCTGCAGTGAATATGCCATCCAAACATCTTGGGTGTGCCTCGCATACCCCGCTGCTCATGCCCAAAGTGCCAAAGGTCAACAATAAAATCGGCTGTGCCCGTGAGTGATGTAGGAGAGGGTCGGATGCATGAGTCCCCACAGATGTCGTCAAGTATCGCTCATCTGTCCCCTCATCGATCCTGGGTGAAACACTCCCAACGGTAACCCTGGTGTCCCTATCCCTGAGCCTCCCTGGATGCAATACGCTAAAACCCTGCTGTGCAGCACCATACGCCCTCGCATACCACTGATCATCCATGTACTCCTCGACATGCCACTGCACACTGAGGCATACCTCTGTATACTGCTGGATACTCGAAGCTACTATTGCACCACCCTGTACTGTCTCGTGCCCTGACTGTGTCCAGGCATCGGTCACTCTCCGCGTGCTCTCAATGTGATGTAGGACACTCCTACTCCATAATGCAGTCCCACACACTACGGTATACCGCCATGCAACTCCATGTCCACCGGTAATCCACTGCTCAATGATAGAGGCTCCCACGCATCCCTGGATGTGATGACCTAGAGCTGTGCCTCTACATGTCAGACTACCACCAATCAGTAACATCGCCTCCACCGTCGCATCGCTATACCCGCCGACGAATGGATCATCACTCCAAAACCTCCTCGAGGGGTCCGAGAAGTGAATCTCCCTGTGTGTCAGTAGTGTTACCGCCACTGCTCGGCTCCGCTGCGTCCTCTGTGCCCCACACAAAGGTGAAGAATCCTTGGCCCCATACAAGGTGCCATCTGGTGGCCTGCCAATGCCACCTCCTCCGACAAGCTCCTGCCAAGGTGTGCTGACCACCCCGTGATCCCGTGTATGAATGTCATGCCAAGACAACCTAGGGAGTCTGCCCATAAACTGGTTGGCCACTGGAGCTGACCGAAACTGCACATGCTCTACTACCAGGCCAACTGTACTCTCCAAGACATAGTCAGCCGTCCTGCCTAGGAAACGATAGGTGATCCCACCTAGATCCCAATGCCAATCTGGGGTTCCTGTATTCCCCATGCATAGAAAATCCTGCTGAGCTACACTCGGATCCATCACTATCTCCATAGCCCGCTCCACCGAGTACCAACTCAAAATCTCTCGCCATCCAACCTCAACATGTGGATGCTGTACCCTGTGCAACTCTGATCGTCTCATACCGCTATCCAAGTCAACATATGAGATCTGACTAGGTGGCTCTGTCTCTCTCTCTCCAATGGAAAGAGATGACCCAACAACACTGCTAGTCCCATCCATGCATGCCTGAAGGGGAATGATCTGACGCTGCAATGTGCCCCCTGGTTGTACCATCAGGGAATCCAGTCGTTCCCCAATGCGGGCCAACTTGGTAGCTGACTCAGCACAAGCCACTCTCATGCCCTCCAGCTCCATGTCCTGCAACAAAATGGCCTCCCGTACTGACGTGGCCTTCCCTTTCAAAACTCGAAGGTCTGCCCGAAGCCGATGATACCGCTGTCTGTGACCATCATCCAATCCCTCTGTATCTCCTAGTGCCTCATCGAAGGTGGATACATCACCTGACACTGCACCCATCTGTGTGCTGCTACCACCCGAAGACTCGGACGCGACTCCGGTCATCACCTCAATGGATGGCTCTACTGAGGTAGGCTCTACCTTCTCCACTACCACATCAACCGACATGGCCAAGGAGGTCTCCAATGAGGGTGAATCCCGTGTCACACTAGGTGTAACCTCAGACTCCCTGCAATCCTGTGTGCCCTCATCCTCCAAGTGCAATGTTGCCACCTTAATGGCCTCTGACTGCGACATCTGATTAAGCTGGAAATAGATGTCCAACTTTTCTACCCAAGACTTTGCCGAACTGTTTGATGAGCCATCAAACGTGGGCAAATGAAATCTGCTAGCTGCGCAGTGGTCATCATGATGATGTCTGTGTCCCCTGTGATGATCACGGGGTCTACCATTGGGCTGGAGCTGAACATAATCTCTAAATGAGATAAGATCTCTGGTCGCCGGCCCACGTGCCAGGTACTCTGCAATGTAGGCGTCCATCTGGCCAGGGTCAACCTCCGGCTCCCACTGTGCTTCTGCCCCTGTGTCCTCTGCTAGGAAAGTGGGCATAGTGGATCGCATGGGTGCATGCGATGCCATGATGGGGATAGCATCACGCTTCGGCATATGGTGTGACGTGCCTGATCCCTCACCGATCTGAAAACCCCTTGGGGTTTCCCGCTGCCTAACCTCCAGCGCAGTGAGTCTCTGTGACACATCCTGCATGTGTTGGAGGAGCGCCTCTCTAAATCTCCTCTCATCATCATCACCTGCCATCGGCTCTTTCTGCTATGTGTCTACAGGCTCCCCATGAAATGGCACTGCTGCTCCAAAACCATACTACTACTTAACTTCGACCTCCGATTTACCCACTGGAAACTGCTCAGAAAACTCTAGGAATTTGGGAAGGTGATCCTTGCCCAAAACCCAGAAAAACCCAGAAAACGTTTCTTCTAATTCCAACCTTCAAAATTTGACCCTTTATATTTTGGCCCTTTTTCCAATTTCGTTTTTGGTACTGCAACTACTATTGCTCTCCAAAATTCCAGCAAACCTCTGTATGATCTCTTTCCCGATGTCATAGACCACAGGCTGAGCCAGAACTATGCTTTGATACCACTGTAATATCCCGAATGGGAAATAGACAGTAATACAAGCATACAACAATATAGAAAAATGCCGGAAATAGAACATAAAGCAAATACACATAAAATGCCGGGAATGCTAAGCCATTTTATTAATCTGAGAATATAATGGAATACAATGGATAATCAGAATAATAGCACCTATCCTTGCACAAGGCAAGTGAAGAGCCCTCTCAGAAAACAGGAAATGGCTGCTACAGAAACTGCGTCCCAGCTGCTGGAAGAAACTGCCGCAAACTGCTGCTGCTGGAATGAATTGGAACTAGGGGCTGATCCCCTTGCCGGAATGAGCTGAAAATCTGCAGAACACCTGAACTCACCACCCCAGACAAAACCTAGAAACCATGTAGAAAATGGTCAGCCTCTGAAAATCACCTCTGGAACCCTCCTCAAGGAAAAACGCTGTCTCTCCAAGCCCAGCACAGAAGCCAAATGATATATGCTGAAATAGGGCCACAAACTCCCCGGAAAATCTCCCACTGATGAAGACTGAACCTCCACACCGAATCTCACTGAATCTCCTGCAGAAAACCCCGCAATAGAACACCTCCTCCAAGAACTGCGTCCTCTCTCCCAGGGACTGCGCAGTCACCAAAAGAAGCCCAGCTCCTCCGCAAAACAACAACCAAACCTCCCGTAAAAGACTGAAGGAAAAACCTTGCCCGAGCAGGCACTCGAAGTCCCCCGAGGCTAAGGGCGAGATCTCCGACCGGAGACACTCAACGCACTAAACAGTGCTGCAGACAGGCTAAACAGCCAGCATGCTCAAGAAGACAAAATGTCTAGCTCCAATATCATCAACAACAAGAATGCCCCAAATGAGGAGGCTCCTCCATATTTTATAGCATTGGTTTCCCTCCAAAACCAACGTAGTCTCTCTCTCCTCCACGTGGTGTGTGGCCCCCCTTGGCTCCCCCTTTAAGTCACAACGTTGTGCTACTAGGAAGGTGCTTTATGTTTCTTAAGTGAGTTAGACCTCTCTTCTCACTTTTATTTTATTAATAAACTATAGTCGGCAAAACTATACAAAAATCGAATATTCCAATTAGTCACACTAGGAATATTACAAACTTGCAAAGGAGTAAGGATATTTTGATGCCCTCACATAAAAACCCCAACTATTACCTTTGTGAGGGACCAAAAATTCTCATGGGAGAGCTAATGTAAGATCACCAAGAGGGGTTGTCATTCACATATCATACAATGAGTAATGCATGCAATAATTAGACTTAGTTTCTAGTAAGTTTGATATTCAACAAAATTAGGGCACAATATGTTACCTAGATCATCAATTTATTCCATACATTAGACATGAAATCAGAAATTTTCAATAAGAAAGCACTTAGATGACAATATGCATGTGCAATCCAATCATTGATCCAAGGCAACTTCTCCAAAGACAAGAATATAGCTCCAAAAAAAAATATGCTCCATAGATTACATCTCTCCAATAGGTACAAGGCATCAGAATTCTCATAAGAGAGGCCGAATTCTCCAAGTGATGATGATCAAAATGAAATAGTCCTCCCCCTTATTTATATGAGGAGGATGGGCTCTAATTTAGCCTAAAAGCCCCTAAATGACAAGTTAAATTGCAATAATCCTTTCAAGCCAACCCACTAGCTCTCAACATAATTGCCAAAGAAAGCCCACATGTGTGATCTGTGAGGCCTTCTAGGCTGACTTCATCCATGTAGGAAACTCCAAATCCCAAGCGTTGAGGATTTTGAGTGCCCAATGTGGTGTATAAGCCTCTAAAACTCATCATTTCAGGGTTGGTCCTCAAATCTTCATCAATGGCTCTTTGTGGTCCCCAAATTCCAACTAAGGCATCATAATGGGGTCTCCTGGGGCTCCATCTGTGAGAAAGTGTCCATATTTGCTCCAATGTTGAGGGCTTTCCAGGTGCTACTATCCCTCTCAAGCCTTTGAAAGTGAGACCTGTCACCCACCACCAGTGGGTGACCCCTATAGGAGAAATGTTCTCCTCGGTTTGTCTTTAGCCGACAACCAACAACCCCTTGCAGCCACTAGATAGCTTTATTTGGCACCATTCTCCGCCACCTGAGCCAACCATTGTGTGCCCTTGCCCGTCTGTTAGGATCGTATGTTTGAAGGTAGGCCTTCCAACCACAAAGGTTTTCTTTATGTAATTGGGTGTTTAGGCTTTCTTTTCCTGGGCACATTTGGACATGGATTAGTGGGGGAATTCATCGGAAAGAATGGGCTTGGATTGTACTCTTGTTCCCTTGTCCCAACTTAGTGGTTAATCTTGTATCCAAGTCCCGTGGGGTCTCCTTTATGGGATACCAACTTTAATAGTGACACTACATGGGAAACCCTGATTTTGGATGCGTGGTCCCTCTTCTTGACACCATATGTCTCATTCCCCTGCACTCATTATAATCCCTTTTCACACTTTTCCCATCCGGGTCCACATTTGTCCGTTGGGTCCACAAGGTGTTAACCTCCCCCTTCCCTTGTCCACACTTTGGGTCAGGCCTAGAACGATGCCTCAGAGGTTGATGCAGCTAAAAAGAAAGATAAAAGCATAATTTGGCCACTTACAACACGAAATGTACCACAAAATGTAAAAGATGGTTGGGACATAAAAATTTGGCGCGTGGGCAAAAGATAAACATGAGCTCTATCTCCTGTCATTATGGCCATCACCTTGGTCTCTAGGGCCCCTATGAGTGCCCCCTACATCATTAAGGAACCCGTGATTATTTCAACCCCTAGTGGTCGATGAATTGCCCTACCTTAAGGGGGTAATCACTACTACATCATACACATCATGCTCTCATCCTCTGAAGCCCCAAGAAGTATAATGAAGAAAAATCAAGAAAAGGCAAAAGGCATATGAAGAAGGGTGGAAAACAAAGGCCAAGGTAACTCATGTACCACAATTGCTCCCTCCTACATTCATATACCCAAGGTGTGGGCCTCCTTCATTATAACTACCCTTGTACCATGGACAGTGGTTTGGAGCCTTCTCTCTTGCCTCCATCCCATTCCATCATTATTTCACATGACACCTCCCATTTGATGGATGTACCATGGACCTGTCACTTCCTTAGAGGTTGAAACCACTTAATAGGGTCCTTTATTGATCTCTCTTTTCAAGCAAGAAAATGCCTGTACATTTTGAATCCCATTAGGAAGGGCATGCCACTATGAAGTGTCCACTTTTTCCCTTGATTAGCAAGCTTATTTACTCAATTGCACTAATGATTAATTGTACTGGAAGGTGAGGAGACACATTGGATCTTATACAAGATTGCAGATGGGTCTTCATCTTGGACTTGGTCTCCTTATACGGGGTTCGAGCTAGGGTTGCGGGGGAGCACCCCCTGAACCCGCTCCTAATGCGCTCTCTGCTTAGGAGCAAATTTCGGGAGTGCGCTCCTGAGGTCCAAAAAACGATCACTCCTCCCAAAATTTCACTCCTGGCCTTGTCTTGGCCGAGCGGCCACGGGCGGAGAAGGGAACTGACGGAGGGGAAAATGGAGGGAAAGAGGGGCAGTGGGGGGGAGGAGAGAGGGGGGGAAAGATAAAAAGCCCTCCCTCTCCCTCATTATCATCATTTGTGATTTGTGAGCAAGAGAGAGCTTGGAGAGGAGAGGGCAAGAGAGCAAGGGAGAGGAGAGCTTGGAGAGAGCAGGAGAGAGGAGCTTGCAAGGGATATTAGAGCTTGGGATTGAAGGCCAAAGAGGTAGGATCTACACTCTAATCTAGATTTTTTTTTTTTTAATATGTTGCATTTTTACAAAATGAAAATGTTTTATTCTCTCTTTCCCATTCCCATTTGGCATTCCTCCATTTTTTTGCAGGCTAAAAACTTGAAACATCATGGCTATATGGCTTGGCATTTTCTTGTTGTTGGTTTCTTTTTTTGTTATTATGGTGTTGGAGAGTAGAAGAAAGAGGGTTGTTCAAGAAGAGGAGGATGAAGAAGTGGGTTATAGTGGATTTGATGAAAATCTTGAAGAGGAGTACCTTGGTGAGGAGGAAGGGGAGAGTGGAGATGATGAGACCACACCAACTAAAATTGACCAAACACCATTGTGGAAATATGTTACTAGGCCTGAAGCAGGGAAAGGGGGTGGAACCACAAATTTTTTTTGCCACCATTGCAATAAACAATACATAGGTTCATACACCCGTGCCAAAATGCACCTTTGTGGGAAAAGGCCATGGGATGGAGATAAACAAGTAGGAATCAAAACTTGTGTAAGTGTGTCAGCAACAGATAGAGCCAAATACATAAGGGAAAATGAGGAATCCCAATATAAATCTAAAAGATCAAAGGGTTTCTTAGAACCTAATCCACAATCACATCATGCACAAAGAAGTCCATTAACTTTCATCTATGGAGTGGATATGGAGGCACACTTGGCACAGGAAAAAACATCTCTTTAAGGCGTAGAACCATATCAGATTTCTTTGACGAAGGGTCTAGGAATGATGTGGATTCAAAAGTTTTTCGGTTTCTCTATGCATGTGGGGTACCATTCAATGTTCTTCACTCACCTTATTGGCATGAAATGGTTTATGCCATTAATGATGCCCCCAAAGGATACAAGAGCCCTGGGTATGACAAGGCTAGAACCATGAGACTTGATCATGAAAAAGCAAAAATAACTCATTCTTTGAGTAGAATGACAAGTTCTTGAATGAGCATGGGGTGTCCATTGTATCTGATGAATGGACAAATGTAAAAGGCAAACCATTGATAAGTGTTCTTACTGTGTCTATTAGTGGTGCAATCTTCCTTCCATCATATGCTTACTCAGATAAGTTCAAAACCGACATCAACATTGCAGAACCATTACTTGACACAACTGAACGTATTGGGCCATACAATGTCATCCAAGTCATCATTGATAATGTTGCTAATTGTAAGGCAACAAGAGAAATTATTGAGGATAAATACCCCAACATATTTTGATTTGGGTGTTTAGTTCACACAATGAACCTTTTGATGCATGATATAATTAAAAACAAACAACCTCAATACAAATGGATTGGTGATTTGTACAAGAGAGGCAAAAAAATGATAAGATTTATTGCAAATCATAGCAATACCCATGGGTTTTGCCACAGTCACTCAAGATTGGAGCTGTTGAAAATTGCAAAGACTAGATTTGCTAGCTATTACCCCACCTTCAGGCACCTTTTGAAGGTAAGAGAGTCATTGGCTAACATGGTATCAAGTCCACATTGGCAAGTATTAAAGGGCAGGGCAACAACAATAGTTGACAGGCAAGGTTTTGAACAAGTGGAGGAGACTGCTCTTGATGGTCTGTTTTGGGCACATACGAGGGAAATTTTGAATTTCACCAAGCCCATTTATAGCATGATTTGCTTTGCAGATACAATTAAACCAGTGATTGGGGAGGTGTATGAGTAGATGGATAACATGTTGGGCAAATAAAAGATGTTGTTAAGGAAGATGATCCCAATGTATTCAATGATTCACAATTGTGTGTGTGAATGGTGGAATAAACTTAAGCTCTGGGAAAGACAAAGTTTGTCTACTTCAGAGAGAAGATGGGGATGATCAAGAATCCATTTCAGTAGCAGAAATGGACAAATGCAGAATTGAGGAGTAGCTGCAGTACAAATGAGGTAGTGACAGTGGCAGTGTCATGAGCAACAGTGTAGAAGGACTCAGGGCAGCAGATGAGGGGCAACAACAGCCAAGCATCAACAACGTAGAGGATGCTTCAGGGTTAGAGCAGTATGTAGCAGGCAGATTGCTAGAACACTTTCCTTGCTAAGAGGGAGTGTTGATTTTTGTAGCATCGGAAAGTGATCTAAGTCTCAAATTTGGTGAGGAGGCTTAGACACCAATATTCCAAAGAACCCAGAAACTGTTTGTGGAAATTCCACTCGGTTCATGTTTTATTAAAATAATTAATTATTTTAATGGAGACCCTAAGTCTAAACTTAGGGAAATTAGATAATTAATGGGTATTAATAAAACAGAGTGTGAATCTTCTAGAGAATGAAGATTAAGTCAAGTTTTAATCTTAGCCATTGATTAGGCTTCTAATCTGGGCCGTTGATTCATCAATGAGAAGATTATAAAAGAAGGCTTGAGGGTCATTTGGAAAGCAAGCCAGGCAAAAATTCAACAACCTGAGGGAAGTCAATTCTGAAGGAACATAATTCGATTTCAAAGGGATATTTACAGGGTGAAGGAAGCAGAGGGCATCAACAGTGTCAGGGCTCAAGGAAAGAAAGACACAAAAGGGTAGAGAGGCAGCATTTAGGAGCAACGCATAGGCCTCACACAGTAGTGACGCAGTCTCACGCTGGCTCTGCACAGAGAGGTACGCAGGAGTGACGTAGGGAGGGCCAGTGAGTCCCTCGAGTGTCGGGAATTCTCCAGAGGTCTGGAGAAAATTTATCTCAGGTGTATCTCAAAAAGTTTCTCAGTTATTTCTGCCAGTCTTTTCTAGTAAAGAATTCCTGCTGAAGATTAATATATAAACCCTCATTTGCTGCACCGGTTTTCTTCCAGGGACAATTGCCCAAAAATAACTGTCATTGTGATTGGTTCTTGTGCTTGCATTTTACTGTTCTTTTCTCTATATGTACTTGAGTGATAACTGCAGTAGTGTTTATTTCGAAATTTACTGTAAGGGTTTTGTAAATAACTTATTGTGAAAATAAGTAGGAGAAATAAATCTATAACTGCAATAGAAATTTAGAATTGAATTTTTCACAAGAGACAGATTTGATGCTCTCACTTGGTGGGAAGCATATGGCGGCATGGGACTTTTGCCAAAATTGGCAAAAAAAGTTCTCTCACAAGTTGTAAATACTTCTTCTGCAGAGAGGTGTTGGAGCACCTACAGCTTCATCCATATTGTGTGAAGAAGCAGACTCAATGAAAATTGAGCAAAAGGCTTGGTTTATGTGCACTACAACTTGAGGTTGTTGAGTCATCATTGTGATCAGGCTTATGAGGATCTATCATGTAAAGTTTGAGACAACAACCCAGAGGACAATAATTTGGAGGATGGCACTATACATCTAGAAGAATTGGAAGCATAACTTTTTAGAGATGAGGATGAAGCAACAACAACCATGCCACCGCCACCGCCACCCCCACCATATAGTAGCAGTGCCAGTGTTTGAGTTCCAACTATTGTTCCTTTGTTGACGCCACCTCCACCTACATCCTCACGTGGAGGGCATGTGCCTTCTAGTTTTGGTTGTGCTACTATGTGGGAGGAGACTGCTAGAAGACCACCATTACCACGATCTGCTAAAAAATTAGACATTTCTCGTGGCAAGAGGCCAAGTAATAGATAAATAGATTTACTAGTCCTTTCTAGTTTCTAGTAGTTTTTAACTTCTTATAACTGTTGAAACTTGAATCTTTCATATTTATTAGTGGGCTCAATGGCATTTGTAGGGTGAGTGTTGAGAGCCATGGGCCCCCACCATTGCAGAGCATCCATTACTATACCATGGGCTTCTTTAGTACAAAACATTGCTTGTTCGAGCCCCAGTCATGCAAAGATGATGATGCATATTGACACCTGTGACCTGACACTTGGCAGCTGATCTAGAGCCCAGATGAGATTTTGTCTTTTCTAGAGAGACATGGGAGTGCATGTGTCATCTTCTAGCCCTTATTGATGGAGCATTGAATTGTTGTGGAGCCATTTGGAGCCCATGAGACCATTGTTTGTGCTCCACAACCACTTAGGAGTGCCTCAGGATATTTTGCTTGGAAATCAAGGGGCTACCTCGTTGATCATCATTTATAGAGCCCTCCCCTTCATCATGGCACTTTGAGGACTCATCTTGGCCTTCCAACGGTCCTTTGCACCATTATTTTATCATTTGGGCCTCATTAGAAAGACTTATTTGTAATATCCCCAAATTAGCAGTCAACTAATTGGGATATTAATTTTGATTAATTTTGGCAAATCCTAATGTTGGATGGAAATAAAGTGGGTAGGGGACCCCCAATTAATAATTAGGCCAAATAAAGTCTTTTCCTAAAGTCCCCAAGGGAAAATTGAGGCTCTAGTGGTGGAGTCAAGTTGGCCTTAGGTGGCAGCGTAGAAGAGGCATGAAAAGGACAACGTGAGATTGGCTAGAGGAAGGCAGCACTTGATTGGCTAAGGAGAGGCAACGCAGGTCAAGGTGGGACCCAAGGCATATGTTGGGCCTCAATGGATAAAAGGAAGAAGGGAAGGCTCATTTGACATTCATTCATTCATCTTATTTCTCTTGGTCATTTTGACTGAAGCACGCTTGAGCCTGAGAGCCAAGTCTGTAGTGCTGTTTAGCACACGAGATCTTCAAGTGGAGATCTCAACCTCTACCTCGGGGGTGTTCGAGTGCCCGCTCAGGAAAGGAGTTCTACATTTTGGTGAGGGAATTACATAGCATCAGCAATAGGAAGAGCGTAGCCCCTTCAGAACTGTGCAGAGGTAGAGAAGATTGCGCAGTTCTGTTCGGTGTGGGCACCGGGAGTGTGGAGAGCAGCAGAGTTTTAGCACGAGATGTGGAGGGGAGGTTAGCCACCTCCTACCAGGGATTTTGGTAGCTCTCCGAAGGCATTTTCCAGCAGATTCATCTAGAGGTTCGATTTACCCAACAACACAGTGAGCCAAGCCCAGGAAGGCCAAATTCCGAAGTCATGCTTTGGGCGAACCCTTTCTGGGCTTTTTTGGGTTTATTGAGGAGAAGCCAAGAATAATTCGACATAATTTTCTGGGAAGGTTTGAGGCTTCAAACAGAGATCCTAACACTGCCAGCTGCTAGAGGAGCTAGAAGAAAATTGGGCCGAAAGTCTAGGTTCAACATCTGGCCAATTCCTTCGTTGGTTTTTGTGGGTTTGGTGAGTAGAGTCCAGGGTTGAAAGCCCAAAATTTTATGAGTAGAGGAAGCAGCCCAACCAACAGTCTGAAGTCAGCCAACAACAACATTTCTGGGCTAGGAAGCGCAGAGACCGAGCCACGCGGAGGCACTTTCAGCCAAATTTTTGCTTGGGTTTAAGTTGTTCTTCAAGCCTGACTTGAGCAGTCCCAAGTGCAAACTTTCCAGCACCTCAATTGTACTCTTTCCCAATACATTAATAAAATGGCTCAGCAGTGATTTTGGCTCCAGTTTGTGTGTTTTAATGGTGTTTTGCATTTTTGTTGTAGTTACTTGTCAATTTGCACTTTTATTACTGTTAATCCCCATTTGGGATATTACAGTGGTATTAGAGCTTCGTTCTTGGCTCAGCCGTGGGGATCTTTCCCTATGAACAAGGAGGGTAGGCAGTAGAGGTGGCAAATATGGGGGAGTCAAGGAGCAAAGGGGAATCAACATTCGGTAGCATCTTAAAGGCCCTAAATGATTTAGCTAAAGAACATAAGGCAATGTTGGAAGGACTCAAGCAACAAAATAGGGATAAGAGCATCCATCACGAGTTCCTAATTGGGGAGACTTCAGGGGTCTCACAATAGTGTGACCACACTTTACCATCCACTCACCTGCCAGCCTTCAGTAGGCCAACCAGGATCACGATGCCTACATCCTTACCTCCAGTACTAAGTGAGAAAGGTAGGCGGCATGATCATATACCCATGGGAGATTATTTTCGAGAATGGCATCTAGAAATTTCTGAATCTTACGTCTTATGCAAAAATTATTACGAATAATCTGGTTAAGCTCCTCCTACTTAAATAAGTTATCAACTGAATAAATTCAAGTTAACATCGAAGCAAAATACATAACATATCTCTACCAATTCAGATCTAGAATAAGTACATGCACACATTGACAAAGTGATAGTTATTTCTGGACAAATAGTCCCCGGAAAAACCCAAGGTGGGAAAACCGGTCTCTGAGTACTGGAGGGTTCTATTATTAAGAATATTTATGAATTCACAAATTTGGGTTCCAGATCTGGAAAACCCGACAGAGATAACACTAGATCTACAGCTCTCTGGCTGATCTAGAGCCAAAATAATGACTGATCCACACCCTCAAACGGGATTTACAGAACTCAGACAAGATTAGGGCCTAGAAACCCCAACGCTGTCCCTGAAATGCATTGTGTCAGCCTATGAAGCCCCTGAAAGCCTCTGCGTCAGCCTTGGATGGCCTTCAAACCCTCAGCATTGCTCCGGAAGGGACTGCGTTACCCTAGAATGGGTGACGCAGTCACTACGCTGCCTCTAAGGGTCTTTGCGTAACCCTTGAAGACTTTCCTGAAAATTACGCTGTCCTTGTTGCTGTTGCCTTTCTCTTCGCTGTCCTTGAGCTGATCTCTTCTCTGCCTTTTGTGTATTCTAGACCCTGGGATCAGGTCATCCCCTTGGTCTAAATTCCCCTCTCTGCAACTGAAACACTTCTTAGTATTCTTATCAAACCCTGCCCTAGAATCTCAGCTTAGCTTCAGTGCTCTGCCTCTGTGTGTCTTTACAAATGACCCCAAGCCTTTCCTTTATTCTTTTCTTGTTGACAAATCAACGACCATGATCAAATCTTGAATCAATGGCTAAGATTAAAAGAAAGCTTGATTCGTGTGACTTAAGACAATTTCATCACATGTTTAATTAAATTCACTTTAATTATTTAAGTTCCCTAAGTTTTAACTTAGGAAATACACTTAAAATAATTAATTAATTTAATATCTCCTAAACCAGATGAAATTTCCCAAATCCATTTCTGGGTCTTGTAGATCAGGTGAACTCTAGTCCCTACACAAAGTTTGAGAGCTAGAGCACAACTAATGCTACCCCAAATACACAAAATCTCAACGTGGCAGTCCATGGGGGAAAACTTCAGAGAGGCTTTGTCCTTCAGAGATTACTGCCAGCTCAGGCAGGATGAAGAAGGAAGGAACAGTGGGAGCTCTAGTACACAGAGTTCAGAGTTGCAGCATACCATTGGGAGGACACATTTTCCCACGTATGATGGATCCACTGATTGCACGGCTCGAGGTCGGGTGGAAAAGTTTGATAACTCTTTCGAGCCTGACCGAGTAACAGAGGGGGAAGCCATCAAAATGGCTACCTTGCATTTGGAGGATGAGGGTACACAGGATTGTGGGGAGCTCGTAGATACACCTAGTGTAACGCAAGACTCACCCTTGTTGGAGACTTCCTTGACCGTGTTAGTTGGCATCTTAGTGGAGAGAGTAGAGCCTACCCCAGTAGAGCCATCCATTTAGGTGATGACTGGAGTTGTGTCTGAGTTTTTGTGTGACAACTGCACACAGTAGATGATTGAGGTGCCAAGAGATATATCCACCTTTGATGAGGCAATAAGAGATACAGAGGTAGAGCAGGAGGACATTCCTTTTGTATGTCAGGATGGGGACTCTTCTTTGTATGAGTCCGTGGGTCATATGAAGATGCTTCTGGGGAGCATGAGCAGTCATGTAGAGTGGATGACTGTATGCCAGTTTCGTATTCCAGTGTGCATGTGGTATTAGGGGACTCTATGGGAGATATTCAGGATGCTAAGTCACTTGTGATGATTCAACCAGAGCAACTTATGGTACAACTAGAGGGCACATTGGAGCATCGGAGCAACCCCCTTTAACCATACATAGATGGGGCTAGAAGCACGATTGGGTCACCTTTGGCCATTGGAGAGAGAGAGACAGAGCTACCTAGTCAGATGTCATGCGTTGACTTGGATAGCGGGATGAGACGAACTGACTTGCACAGGGTGCAACATCTGCATGTCGGGGTTGCTCTAGGTGCAGGAGTTCACGCATTTGATCCCTCTCTTGGGGTTAGATGGAGAGAGATTCTGAGTTGGTACCCGGTGGAGTGGGTAATGGAGATGGTGATGCATCGAGGTGTAGCTCAGCAGGAGCTTCCAGGCACTGGGGCTTGTGAAATTTTCAATCTAAAATACTACTACAGTGATTGATTTATTTCGCCAACTTATTTATGATAAGTTATTTACAGAGGCTTCAGTAAATTTTGAAATAAACACCGCTGCAGCATTCACTTAATCAAAAGCAGAAGAACAAATAGAACACATATAACACAATAAAAACAATCACATGAACACAGTTATTTTTGGACAATTGTCCTCGAAAAAACCCAATGTGGGAAAATCAGTGCAACAGATGAGGGTTTATATTATTCTTTAGTAGTGGAAAATCTTTTACAGAAAATATGACAAGCAGATGTCTGGCATACACTTGAGATAATTTTTCCGAACACTTCGAAAGAATTTCTGACATATTGGAGGCACCCTTCCCCCCTCTGCGTGGCCTTCTGCGTAGTCACTGCACTGGACTGCGTCACTCTGCTTGGAGGGCCAGTGCTTCTGCTCAACGCTGCTCCCTCTGCGTCCTCCTTTTGCCTTCTTATTCCTCTGCTGACTTCCCCTTCCTCCTTCTGCGTCTACAACTCCGCCTCTACAACCTCACCCTTTGAAATCGAATTCTCTTACTTCAGAATCAATTTCCTTTGGGTACTAAGAGTGTGCCAGGCTTACTTTCCAAATGATCCTCAAGCCTTCTCTTATAGTTTTCTCGCTGATGAATCAACGACTCAGATTAGATCTCTAATCAATGGCTCAGATTAAAAGATGACTTGATCTTCGTTTTCTAGAAGATTCACACTCTGCTTTATTAATACCCTTTAATTATTTAATTTCCCTAAGTTTAGACTTGGGGATCACTTTAAAATAATTGATTATTTTAATAAAGCATGATTCGAGTGGAATTTCCACAAACGGTTTTTGGGTTCTCTAGAATACTGATGTCCAAGCCTCCTCCCAAAATATGAGATTTGGAACACTTTCCAATGCTACAAAATCAACACTCCCTCTGAGCGAGGAAAGTGCTCAAGCAAGGTACTAACTGTATTTGCTCTGACCTGAAGCATTTGCTGCGCTGCTGATGTATTGGCTGCTGCCCCTCATCTCTGCGCTGCTGCCCACTGTATTTCTGCTCGTGATACCATCTCTGCCACTGCCTCATCCGTACTGCAGCTCCCTCTGAATCTAAAGTCCACCCATTCCTATACTAGAATGAGTTCTCGACCATCCCCATCTTTTCCCTGAAGTAAATAAACTTAATCTTACCCAGAGCTTTTGTGAGGATATCAGCCACCTGTTCTCTTGTAGGAATGCACTTCAACTGTACAACCCCTCGTTGGATATAGGCTCTGATGAAATGGCACCTAATGTCGATATGCTTCGATCGATCATGAAACGCAGGATTCTCAGAGAGCTTGATGCAACTCTGATTATCACACAGAATTCTAGTCCGTTCCATCCTCTTCTTGAGCAAGTTCATAAGCAACTTACGAAGCCATATGGCCTCACACGAATCTGTGCTAGCGGTCATATATTCAACCTTGGCTGAGCTCCGTGCCATGGATTTTTGTTTCCTACTGCACTAGGAAGTCATTCCTGATCCGAGACTGAAACAGTACCCACTGGTACTTTTCCGATCCACTGGGCTTCCAGCCCAATTTGCATCAGTGAACCCACTCAACTGGATTTCATTGCCCTTGGTGTACTTCAACCCATACTCAATTGTCCCCTTCAAGTATCTGAGAATATGTTTGGTTGCTACCCAGTGAGCCCTCCTTGGTTCTACTATGAACTGACCGAGGGTATTCACTGGATAACATATGTCTGGTCTAGTGTTGACCAGGTACATCAATGATTCTATGAGCTGCCTATACAAGGTAGGGTCGGCCTCATCATCCTCGGACGTGTTGATCTTCTTCCAATTTGTAATCATTGGCGTAGCCATGGGTCTACAGTCCACCATCTGAAACCTCTTCAGGATCTCTATAGTGTGAAAATTTCTGAATGTTACTTATGCAGAAATCTACTGTTGGATCTGGTTATACTTCTCCTACTTAAGCAAGTTATTAATGCTGAAATCTTCAGATTAACATCGAAGTAATCACATAACAGACTTTCACTGATTCAGATCTAAAACAGAAAAGTACATGCACACATAGACAAAGTGACAGAAAATTTTATGGACAATAGTCCCCGGAAAAACCAAATGCTGGAAAACCGATCTTCTGGTTGCTGGAGGGTGTTTATTATTAAGTAGTTTTATGAATACAGCAAATCTGGGCACCACATTGGTTAACCTGACAAAGAAAACATAGATCTGCAACTGACCTACTGTTCTGAAGCCAAAATGTTGACTGATCCACACCCTCAAATGGGATTTACAAGACTCAGCCAAATTTTTGCCCTAGAAACCCCAACGCTGCCCCTAAAGCCCCTGCGTTAGTCTCTTCAACCACTGTGTGCCTCAACGCTGGCCTGGAGAGGGCTGCGTAACCCCAGAATGGGTGACGCGGACCCTATGCTGCCCTAGAAGGGCCTCTGCGTAACCCAGATGTGTCCCTTGCTGCCCAATGTTGCCCTAGAAGGGACTGCGTAGCACCTGCGTAGCCGAAGTTGCCTCTGTGTTGCGCAACTGCTACGTAACTGCTGCTGCCGCCTCTGCTTCTCTGCATTGCCTCTGGATGCTGCGCTCCGCCTCTTGTTGATTCTTGGCACTAGGATCAGACCATCCCCTTAGCCAACACTACCCCTCTCTGCAGTTGAAACACTTTTGAAAATTCTTAGCAAACCCTGCCTTAGAATTTCAGCTTAATCGTAGTGCTCTGCCTCCATGTGTGTTCTCCAAATGATCCCAAGCCTTTCTTTTATACTTTACTCGTTGGGAAACCAACGACCATGATTAGATCTTGAATCGATGGCTAAGATTAAAATAAAGCTTGATCCGTGTGACTTAAGACAATTTCATCACATGTTTTAATTAATTACCTTTAATAATTTAATTTTCCTAAGTTAAACTTAGGGTCCTTAATTAAAATTATTAATTAATTAATTATCTCCCAAACTAGAAGAAATTTCCCAAATCCTTTTCTGGGTCTTGGAGATCTCATGTACTCTAGTCACTCCACAAATTTTGGGAGCTAGAGCACATTCGATGCTACCCCAATACTCAAGTAAACTCAACACTCCCTCTTAGTGAGGAATGTGCTCTAGTACAACTCTGCTTCACCCCAAAGCTCTGCACTGATCTCTGGTGTGGGTCTCTGCACTGATGCTGGACCTGCTGCCCTTCATCATTGTGCTGTTGCTGCCATTCTGTATTGCTGCCCATGACGCTGCCACTGCCACTGCTACCTCTGTACTGCAGCTCCCTCTCAATCTGCTGCATTGTGCTACCAACTGCTGCACTGCACCTTTAGTTGCTGAGAGAAGCAATTGAAACTCCTGCCCAATCTTTGATAGACAAGTCAGTTGGGCTACATCCTCATCACCGAAGCTCCATTGGCTGCTAATCTGTGCTGTCATCTGGAGGATGATGCACAGTTACAACTCTGCACTGCGTAAGCAAACTCCCTCTGCACTGCTGAAGTCACATCAGCCCCTTGTGTTGAAATATCTCACGCCGCTGCTGTGATGTGTTGTCCTCCTGAAGCCTCCACTCTGCTGCAGCTTTGCTCTACGCTGTTGAAGTCACATCAACCCCTACGCTGCTGGTGCATCTGCACTGTGCTACTCCCTTCAGCCTTCAGATCTGCCTCTGCTCCATCCGTGATTCTTTGCACCAACTGCTCCATTTGTCCTGCTACTGTCTTAAGGCTCCCGTAGCTTTGATGTGATCCAAGAAATGAGATGCTCAAGGATCCCGCCCCACTCTGTAGCTGCTCTACAGATCCATGTCACCCCACTTTTGTGGTTCATGAGTGCTCATGGCTACATCGTCTTTTGACCCATCATTCGCGACAAGAACCTTGGAAGTAGAAGCTTCCTTGTCCTTCTTCCTCTGCGGACAATTGCTGGCGAAATGTCCTAGTTTGCCGCACTAGTTTGCCACACTGGAAACATTTGATCTTGGAAAGATCACGCTTCTTCTTCCCTTGCTGCCTCTTTGATGCCAAGGCTGCATCATCTTCATCTTCCTTCTTCACCTTACTGGATCTCGTGTTGTACTGCTTCTTGGTGAATTTGCAGAGTTCTTCTTGACATAAAATTGCCCACATACTGTCCCAGTTGGGAAGGTCTGCTCTACCCAAGATACTTTTGGACAAAGATATCTCACTCTTCTGTGACCGCATTGAGTGCAGTCCTTACCATCACATCATCCTCCACCTTTGCTCCCATGGCAGACAACTGATCTCTGATCGTCTGTAATCTGAAGAGGAATGGCTCTATTTCTTCTCCCTTGGTCATCATGAATGACCGCAACTGATTCTCCAAAAGCATTTTCCTCGGGACGAACTTCCCTTCATAAAGGGTTGTCAAGGCTTTCCACATCTCATGAGCTGTCTTCTTCTCAGCTATGTGTGCAACAATATGATCCTTAACCCCATCCATTATGAAGCATTTGGCATGTGCCACATCCTCATCGTGCTTCGCTAGGAGAACAACATCGGTTGGCGTGGCCAGGACTTTTTCTGTATGATCTCTTAGACCGTATGCCTCCATGACTACCAGGATTCTGGCCTTCCAAACTGCAAAGTTGGACATGCCATCTAACCTATCCTGATCACGTCGTCTGTGAGGTGCCATCTGCTCAGATCTACTCTGTCGGAACAAATATTCCTCTCCCCGCTTCTCTACTGAAGCTCGGATCTAGGGTTGTTGGCGAAAAAGGCACCCTCTGCTCCCTCTGACAACTGACCTCCTTTCTTGGAAGTCTGCCAAATCAAACGATTCATCTCTCTTCAATCCTCTGATCGATTTGCAGATTTCTTTGGCTAGAAACCCTCTGAGAAGTTGGTCTCCTCCCACTCTTTGCCACTAGTGCTTAGGCTAAATTATGAATCTTTAGAAATTTAACCCCACCAACACCTTTTGAAGTTCTGCAGCTTTGCTTCCAGCACTTCTGAATCAGACAACTTCAGATCTGTGTGACCCTAGCTGGCCTTTGCGTGAGCAGACAGTCCCAACGTTGCCTCTGCGCAGTAAGTATGTGGACCTGCATGGAGACAGCGTAGGACTGCGTCACCTTGACCTCTGTGTGGCTCTGCTCGCTCTGAAACTATGCTGTCCCTTCATATCTGGGTTTCTGCTGCTGCTGCTACTCTCTCTGTTGTTTTCTGCAGCAAGATTCTTTAGTCTTCTGCTGGTGACCCTGCTAGATCTGCAATCACTTTGATACCATGTGAAAATTTCTAAATGTTACTTATGCAGAAATCTACTGTTAGATCTGGTTATACTTCTCTTACTTAAGCAAGTTATTAATGCTGAAATCTTCATATCAACATCGAAGTAACACGTAACAAAGTTTCACCGATTCAGATCTAAAAGAGAAAAGTACATGCACACATAGACAAAGTGACAGAAGATTTTCTAGACAATAGTCCCCGGAAAAACCCAATGCGGGAAATCCGGTCTTCTGGCTGCTAGAGGGTGTTTATTATTAAGTATTTTTCTGAATACAACAAATCTGGGCACCGCACTGGTTAACTCGACAGAGAAAATATAGATTTGCAGCTGATCTGCTGTTCTGAAGCCAAAATGTTAATTGATCCACACCCTCAAACGAGATTTACAAGACTCAGCCAAATTCTAACCCTAGAAACCCCAGCGCTGCCCCTGAAGCCCCTATGTCAGTCTCTTCAGTCATTGCGTGCCTCTGCGCTGGCCTGGAGAGGGTTGCATAACCCCAGAATGGGTGACACAGACCCTACACTGCCCTAGAAGGGTCTGTGTGTAACCTAGATGGGTCACCTGCTGCCCAGTGTTGCCCCAGAAGGCACTGTGTAGCTGAAGCTACCTCTGCGCTGTGCAGCTGCTGCGTAACTTCTGCTGCTGCCTTTGCTTCTCTGCACTGCCTTTGGATGCTCCTCATGCCTCTTGTTGATTCTTGGCATTGGTATCATACCATCCCCTTAGCCAACACTACCCCTCTCTGCAGCTGAAACACTTTTGAAAAATTTTAGCAAACTCTGCCCTCCGTGTGTGTTCTCCAAATGACCCCAAGCCTTTCTTTTATACTTTTCTCGATGGGAAACCAACGACCATGATTAGATCTTCAATCGATGGCTAAGATTAAAATAGAGCTTGATCCGTGTGACTTAAGACAATTTCATCACATGTTTTAATTAATTACCTTTAATAATTTAATTTTCCTAAGTTAAACTTAGGGTCCTTAATTAAAATTATTAATTAATTAATTATTTCCCAAACTGGATGAAATTTCCCAAACCCCTTTCCGGGTCTTGGAGATCTCATATACTCTAGTCTCTCCACAAATTTTGGGAGCTAGAGCACATCCGATGCTACCCCAACACTCAAGAAAACTCAACATGTAGTATATCTTCCTTGCCCAAGGAAGATTTCTCCCTTCTGCTGCCAGACCTTGAACCAAGAAAATAGTGCATCTGCTCTAGATCCTTCATGTCGAATTCGGTAGCCAGATTCTCCTTGCAGTCTTTGATGAACTTAGATGATCCAATCAGGAACATATCATCTACATATAATACTAGAATTAGCGGCTCCTCCCCTACTCTTAGATAATAGAGGTTGGGTTCCGCGTCACTCTTGACAAATCCCATCTTCTGCAGGTAGCTACCAATTTTCCCATACCATGCTCTAGGGGTTTGCTTCATTTCGTACGAGGCTTTCTTAAGCCTGCATACATGAGTCTTCTGCTCATGCGTTTCAAAGCCCTCTGGCTATTCTATGTACACTTCCTCTTCAATCACCCCATTCAAGAACGCTGTCATGACATCCATCTAGTGAATTTCCCATCCCATCTGCGCTCAAGAGAGATGACAGATCTGATTGAAGTGTACCAAGCTACAGGGGCGAAGGTTTCTTCATAATCGATCCCTTCCTTCTATGCATACCTCTTAGCTACAAACCTGGCTTTGAACTTCTCTACGCTGCCATCTGCAACATACTTGATCTTGTAGATCCACCTTGATCCTACAACCGATCTGTGCTGAGGTCTAGGGACTAATTCCCACACATTGTTTGTCATGATGGTGCTGTACTCCTCCACCATAGCATCTACCCACACCTCATGTTGAGATGCCTCTCGAAAACTAGAGGGTTCTCCAACATGTGCTACCAATGCCTGGTACCTGTCTGGTTGTTTGCGTATCCACTTCTCTTTTCTAGGGGCTCCAATAAATTCCTGTGCATCCCTCAGAGTCTGTTGGAGTTCTCTGTTCATTCTTCCAGTGGTGGTTGGTGGATTTACCTGCTCTCCTTCTTGCACTTCTTCGGAAGAACTTTCCTCAGAATCCTTGTGCCGTAGAGAGGCACTGGAGCCATCTTCTGTAGGCCGCTCTGGCTGTACTAGCGGATCCTTCTCAGACTGTGTATCTATAGCCATTTCCCGGGATCTCCTGAAGGCTCTCTCCTCCATGAATTTCACGTCCCTCCTTACTACGATCTTCCTGTACTCGGGAATATACTATATAGATGCGATATGCCTTTGCATTTTCGCTATATCCCACAAGGTAACCCTTCTCTGCTGTTTGATCTAATTTCTTCCTCTTCTCATCGGGTACGTGGAAATACATTATACTGCCAAATATCCTAAAGTGGCTCACCTCCGGCTTGCTACCACTGAACACACTCTCAGGAGTCACTTTTCCCAATGCTCTATGAGGCACCCTATTTTGCACATACACCGCTGTATTGCAAGCTTCAGCCCATAGAAATATGGGCATGCCTTGATCATACAGCTTCGCTCTCGCAGCTTCCAAAATGCTCCAATTCTTCCTTTCTGCAACTCCATTCTGCTTCGGATTTTATGGAGCTGTCCATTCTCTCTTGATGCCGTCCTTTACGTAGAACCTTGTGAAGTCTTTATCAATATATTCTCCACCATTATTTGATCGTGATTTCTTGATCCGCTTTTCGGTTAAATTTTCTACCAAAGCCTTGAATTCTTTGAATCGCTCAAAGACTTCATCTTTCATCTTGAAAAAGTAGATCCATGTCTTTCGGGAATGGTCATCAATAAAGGTGACAAAATACTTTGCACCACTGAGAGCATTCGTGGACATTAGTCCGCAGATGTCTGAGTGTATCAACTCCAACACACTCTTGGCCCTACTGCTGCTTCTTGGAAATGCTGCCTTGGCATACTTCCCATTACAGTCTTCTTGAGGATCTTCAAGGCTCCACGATGTAGATGCCCCATTCTTCTGTACCATAATTCATTCAAGTCCCTTTTATCCATACTGCCTATCAGTGCCATTGGAGACTTGAGCTGTAACTTATACAGTTTACGGCTCCTTACTCCAATTTGTGCTTTCCTTTTCCAACTAGGGTGTTTGACATAAACCTTATTTCCAATAAAGTATACATCGTAACCCTTGTTTTGGAGTTGAGACACCAACAACGAGTCCATCCCCAATCCCTATACATGTAGTACGTTGGCGGCCCGAAGATTGTTACCAGCTTCGGTTTGAAATATTATGGTTCCTCTTCCAACGGGGGTACACTTGGCCTTGTTTCCCATCGTGATCTGAAAATTCATCAGCTCTTCCTGGTAGCTCGAGAAGCATTCTCGAACTCCCGGTGCGTGTGCAGATGCTCCATTGTCAATATACCAGACCCCTAGAGAGGCCGTCCCTGATACACAAGCGAAATCCTCTTCTAGTCTGGATTCCAGGACTGAAATGTCATGATCCCTCTGTTTCTCCATGTGTTCTGGAGGACTGCGTGAACCCTTCCGCGCTGCTGCTGCATCAATGTCGGATCTTAGTTCCATTGCAGAACATCCTCTTCTGTCTTTTTCCTTTTGCTCTATTACCATGTGAAATTTTCAATTTGAAATACTACTGCAGTGATTGATTTATTTCGCCTACTTATTTATGATAAGTTATTTACAGATGCTTCAGTAAATTCTAAAATAAACATAGTTGCAACATTCACTTAATCAAAAGCAGAAGAGCAAATAGAACACATATAACCAGTGTTGCGAACATCTCGATAACATCCCGATTTTATCTCAAAATCACGATTTTTTGGCCTAGCCGATGTTTGCCGGTTTAAAAAAAATATATTTATGGTATCTTAATTTTGCTGATGTTTGCCGATTTTTACCGATATTTTCTCGATTTTTACGATTTTTTGGTTTTCTGGACACTTGCCGATGTTCGCAACATTGCATATAACACAATAGAAACAATCACATGAACACAGTTATTTTTCGACAATTGTCCCTGAAAAACCCAATGTCTGAAAACCAGTGCAATAGATGAGGGTTTATAATATTCTTCAGCAGTGGAAAATCTTTTACAGAAAATATGACGAGCAGATGTTTGGCATACACCTAAGATAATTTTTCCGAACACTTACGAAAAATTTCTGCACACCGGAGGCACCCTTCCTCCCTCTGCGTCACTCTGCATGGCCTTCTGTGCAGTCACTGCGCTGGACTGCGACACTCTACGGGGAGGGCTAGTGCTGCTGCTCAACGCTGCTCCCTCTGCGCCCTCCTTCTGCCTTCTTCTTCCTCTGCTGACTTCCCCTTCCTCCTTCTGCGTCTGCAACTTCACCTGTACAACCTCACCCTCTGAAATCAAATTCTCTTACTTCAGAATCAATTTCCTTCGGGTACCGAGAGTGTGCCCGACTTACTTTCCAAATGACCCTCAAGCCTTCTCTTATAGTATTCTCGCTGATGAATCAATGGCCCAGATCAGATTTTTAATCAATGGCTCAGATTAAAAGATGACTTGATCTTCGTTTTGTAGAAGATTCACTCTCTGCTTTATTAATACCCTTTAATTATTTAATTTCCCTAAGTTTAGACTTAGGGATCACTTTAAAATAATTAATTATTTTAATAAAGCATGATCCGAGTGGAATTTCCACAAACAGTTTTTAGGTTCTCTGGAATACTGATGTCCAAGCCTCTTCCCAAAATATAAGACTTGGAACACTTTCCAATGCTACAAAATCAACAGGGTTATCGGAAGCCCGGACTGGCATTGGGATCCCGGCTGGACTACCTATCACTTCCCAGGTATGCCGATTGACTACGACTTGGAGGGCACATTTGACCTAGCAGTTGAGCCTTCACATTCACTAGGGGAGTTTCAGCTAGCACAAGTGTTCAACCAGCTTAGGTACAAACTCCTTGAGTTGTCTTGGTACGAGGACTATACACAGGATCACGGGATGATCAACATACTCTGGCAATAGTTTGATAGAGGAGGGGGCATTGGTAGGCCACCAGACAGTGCCTTGTATGGAGCTGGGGATTCTTCGCATTTGTGTGGGGCACGGAGGACACAAAGGAACAGAGCAGGATTCACATCGCTATTGGTACCTAGGGAGATTCACTTCTTGGGTCCCTCAGGGAGGATTTAGAAGGGAGATCCATTCATTAGAGAGTATGGTGATGCGACAGAAGAGGTGATGGTACCGATTCAGTATGGGCCGACGCATATGGATACAGGCTTAAGCCATCACACTCTGGGACATGTAGGAGCATCCATCATTGGGCAGTGGTTTGTAGATGGGCATGGAGATGCATGGGGGTGTGTTGTATTATGTTGGACTGCATTGTGGAGTAGGAGTGCTTCCCATCGCATTGAGTACATGGGGGGAGTGACAGGTGTGACTACGCAGGATGGACACATGACGGTACAGGATGGTATAGCTGTTGCTGGGGGTATCCATTAATTGTACAAGGGCATGTTGCGGCATACAGTGGTAGGTCGAGGAGTGCAGTGATACTTGGTGGTATGCAGTGACACATGATACAGAGTAGTGGGCTCTTGGAGCATTGCCTCCAAAGAGGCATATGGACAGGGGCAGTAGGTGTGCCATGGGATGCAACTCATCTAGGATCGATGAGGATCTTTTTGAGCATATGGAGACGCTACATTTAGCGGAGACAGGGCTACGGGGGTGTTATCAACAGATCCGAGGCAAAGAGAGTGTCATTTGGAGGATTACTCTTGAGCAGTCAGGTAGACTCTTGGTCATACCCTTTGGGACATACCTACCCATCATCCTATAGTGTTGCTTATGGTCACGAAGTGTTTGGTTGGTGCCACTTGAGACTCTCCATTCAAGCAGCAGGGCATGGGAGGCTTACCCTAGACAGTTGGATGAGATACTGCGTGTCATGAGCCGGGAGGACACTCTCCAGTTGAGACACTTGGTAGGTGCACAAGTTGACGGGTCCAGGCTTAGGGATAACATGGTTGATTTCCAAGGTAGCATATGTTCCACCCCTGCGCTCACATTTGAGGGATGGTGGATGGTAGAGTTTGTCTATATGAGGGTACCCAGACTCCGAGCAGTATCCAGGTGTATCAGCAGGAGTTGGGATAGCGGATATCACTACGTGGTCTGGCAGGAGTAGGGTAGGTACACATGCATGGGATAGACTCCTAATACTTGGGGTCCACCCAAGGGATACATACGAGGGTCAGAGATGAGGGCCACATGGGTTCTAGCAGGTAGCAGCGCTACGCAGTGACATCCCGTGGGTGTGGGAGTTGTGAGCTCCCAGTATGGTTGGGGGATCCAGGGGTCCGTTGGGCAGGTGGATCTCTCCACTTTGTGATGAGTAGGGACAGAGTAGATAGTGATCCAACCCGCCTTGGGCTTGACATGTGGGGGATCACTGAGACCTCCATTGCATGGCAAGTCAGACATATCATGTTGTTTCTCAGGGTCATGATCGACAGTGGAGGGGTAGATACTAGCATCATGGAGATGCCCGGGCAGGATGGGCTTTGCCTTCACATATTTTTCGCCACAAGGCCCCAAGAGAGAGGGATACAGTCTGCGCACGATGGGGGTATCTCATAGTCAGAGTGGCACAGCGACAACATGGTGGCACCTCTACGAGATTAGTAGGGGACTCGAGCTTTACAACACTACACAACTTTATAACCTCAAGGGGTTAGCTCTATACTACATGGGAAGATCATGTAGATCTTCCATTGGTCTTTAGTGAGTCACTGATGGAGTGGGGGATTTCATTAGTATGGCAGGTTGGTCAACGGGATGATAGCAGGAGGGGCTCATGTGAGCGAGATGCTATCTTTGTAGGGATTAGGCAGTATCTTCAAGGGTTTACTCTTGGAATGCGTGGGATGGACTACTTGGCATGGAAACTTCATGAGGAGTTGGGCATAATGCCACATTATCATGATTCCCTACTCACTGATGATTTTCAGAGGGCTTCTGCTACTTGTTCCTGGCAGGATAGTGAGTGGAGCAGGGGGAGCTTCAAGTTGGACATGACGGCTTGGGATCCGAGTATTGAGGGATCCCTTCATATTCGGGGGATGCAAAGGTCAGGGATGATTCAGTGGCGCATCTGGGACCTTGGTACAACTTCGCAGTGACAGTGGGGAGCGTCAGCTAGAGACGATGCTTGTTCAGCCATTGCTTGAGGACAAACAATTTTTGGCGGGGAGGACTGTAATATCCCCAAATTAGCAGTTAGCTAATTGGGATATTAATTTTGATTAATTTGGGCAAATCCTAATGTTGGGTGGAAATAAAATGGGTAGGGGACCCACAATTAATAATTAGGTCAAATAAAGTCTTTTCCTAAAGTCCCTAAGGGAAAATTGAGGCTCTAGTGGTGCGGTCGAGTTGGACTTAGGTGGCAGCGTAGAAGAGGCATGAAAAGGATAGCGTGAGCTTGGCTAGAGGAAGGAAGAACGTGATTGGCCAAGGAGAGGCAACGTAGGTCAAGGTGGGACCCATGGCGTATGTTGGGCCTCAATGGATAAAAGGAAGAAGGGAAGGCTCATTCGACATTCATTCATTCATCTTACTTCTCTTGGTCATTTTGACTGAAGCACACTTGAGCTGGAGAGCCAAGTCTGCAGTGTTGTTTAGCACACGAGGTCTTCAAGCGAAGATCTCAACTCTACCTCGAGGGACTTCGAGTGCTCGCTCAGGAGAGGAGTTTTTCATTTTGGTGAGGGAATTACATAGTGGCAGTTATAGGAAGAGCGTAGCCCCTTCAGGACTATGCAGAGGTAGAGTAGACTGCGCAGTTCAGTTCGGTGTGGGTGCTGGGAGTGTGGAGAGCAGCAGAGTTTCAGCAGGAGATTTGGAGGGGAGGTTAGCCACCTCCTTCCAGGGATTTTGGTAGCTCTCCAGAGGCATTTTCCAGCAGATTCATCCAGAGGTTCAATTTACCTTGCAGCGTAGTGAGCCAAGCCCAAGAGGGCCAAATTTCGAAGTCAAGCTTTGGGCGAACCCTTTCTAGGTTTATTGAGGAGAAGCCATGATTAATTTGGCACAATTTTCTGGGCAGGTTTGAGGCTTCAAACAAAGATCCTAACGCAGCCAGCAGCTAGAGGAGCTAGAGGAAATTGGGCTGAAATTTCGGGGTCAACATCTGGCCAATTCCTTTGTGGGTTTTTGTGGGTTTGGTGAGTAGAGTCCGGGGTCAAAAGCCCGAAATTGTCTAAGCAAAGGAAGCAGCCCAACCAGCGGTTCGAAGTCAGCCAACAACAACATTTCTGGGCTAGGCAGCGCAGAGACTGAGCCACGCAGAGGCACTTTCAGCCAAAGTTTTTGCTTGGGTTTGAGCTGTCCTTCATCCTGCCTTGAGCAGGTCCAGGTGCAATCTTTTCTGCACCTCATTTGTACTCTTCCCCAACATATTAATAAAATGGCTCAACAATGATTTTGGCTCCAAATTCTGTGTTTTAATGGTGTTTTCCTTATTGCTGTATTTTTAGTCTATTATTGCTTGTATTACTGTCATTTTCCCATTTGGGGATATTACATTATTTTACGCATTTGAGCCATTTGGTGGGCTTATCACCAAAGTTATTGTTATTTGGCATATTAAAGTAAATTTGGGGCCTCATTAGGCTAATTCGAACTTGTAGAGGCTCATATAAATGAAGGAGAGCCTCATTTGTATTTCATCATCACTTTGGATTTTCTGCCCTCTCATTAGAGAATTTTAGCTTGCAACTTTGTGGAGGAATTTGGATGATTAAATGCATTTTGATGTATGGAAACATTTTGCTATCACTCTTGGAGCTTCTCTTTGGCAAATTTATGGATGAATATACTCTTCTTTGTCTTGTAAGTGCTATATAATGCTATATTTTTGTTTTGATGAATGTCTAATGCATGGAATTCCTCTCTTATGGTGAAATAATGTGCCCTAATTAAATTGTTGGAAGCACTGTAGCTATTGGAAATTTTTGCATGTGTTACTCATTGGACAAAGAATGAATGTTCCTAGAGGGAAATTTTCATTTGCATCCTTGTCACTTGAAACTCCATAATAATTGCCATTGAAGCGTAAAACTCTAAGGTTGCCATGTAGCTACATCTAAAATGGCATTCCCAAAACTTGTTACTGCTTTGGAAACCATACCCATTTTCCTGCTTCATGTAACTTATGTTTGGTGAATCCTGTTCCATTATAATGTCCTTTCTGCAAAAGGGAACAAATCTATATCTAGAGACAATAGTTAGGGATTAAAGTTGATCTAGCTGTACAATATCAACTTGATCTGGTAGCAATTTTCAATTCCACTCCATGAAAAAATGGCTGTGGAAAATTTAAGGTTTTACTTTTAATAGCCGAGTGTCCTTTGTTGTTATTCTTTTATAGTTCAGAATCCTCAATGTCAGAGCCAGTGCTAGTCATTCACTACTTACTCAAGGTGTGCACATGCAGGATTGTGCAGAACCATTGTTTCTTATTGATGGTCAATGGAGAAGCAGGGTCTCACATCTAAGTTGACTTTTCTTGCCTGGCAGGGTGTGACACACCTCTTGATACCATTTATCATCCTTGGATGGTATCCCGATCACCATGGAAATAGTTTGTTGTTGGGGTTGGTAGACCTATACTGATATAGTAGGGTTTGAAAATAGTGAGAATGATTCAATTAATTCTTCATTTATCAATAGGGCAGGGACTGACGTTACCACAATATTTATACAGGGTTGGGTCGTGAACCATTTTAATAGCCTTGTTTTCTGAGCCTGGACCTTGCCAAGTTTAAATTCTTCAGCATCATCTTTGTACTTGATTTAAAACAAAATTATTCTTCCAACCTTCATAAGGTAACTTTAAAGATTTATATTTTGTGCAAGATGTATGAGAACACATACGTACTTAACAATGCTTTACCTTTCTGTACTATTTTGTTGCTCACTGTTTTGGAATACTGTTGCAGGCTAAATAATGCAACAGAACCTAGCATTTGGCTATGCATTACTTTCAAATGTTTAGTAATAGGATATGTTTTGATAAAACCTTTGGATGACTATATCAGCTTGCATGGATGGTATTGTGTTTTGATACATTTAAAATATGCTAGTTTAACTTCTTCTACACATTCATTCTTATTTAGACTTGTGTAGGGCATGCGCATTGTCCTGGGACCAGATGAGTTTGTGGAGTCTTTACTTGGAGCACAACGTGAAGCTGCTGCTTCTTTTGGTAATGAAACTGTTCTTCTGGAGAAATACATTTCTCGACCACGGCATATAGAAGTACAGGTGCCTGACCTACTTTATTCTTATTGAGTCCCTGCTATTCTGATAGGTAGTTTCTTCTTGTACATCCTAAAATATGTTGTAATTATCTAGTTTGTTGTATTGTGGCAGCGTTCATAATTGATGTTTTTCAAGTCAGACTAGCTTCTTTGAAATTTATTTGTTTAGTAACAGTATTTTTTTGGTTAAGTTCCTCTTGGTATTATATTAATCTGAGCATGATAAAAAAAATACACGTCCGGCTACTGGTCTGCCACCAGGGAAACCAGACCAGTGGCAGAGTAGCAGTTTTTTATGTCCAGAAAAACATAGCTCCCAGAATATTATCATATATAAAGTTTGATCTGTCTGACTTAGATGCTAAATTAGACAGGATAGCTCGCAGTTTGTTATCATAAGCAGATTTTGTTCTATCTAGCTTAGCTGCTATCAAAACATAAAATACTATGCATGACTACTCAGATATTGTAACCTCATTAGCCTTCTTTGGTTTCTCCTCTTCTTTTTTAGTGTCTGTGATCGCCAGATTAGCTACCTTCTTAGCAAGTTGAGTGGTCTTCTTGTCCAATTTCTGCACCTGTAGCTGTATGACATCTATACACAGCAGGATCTCTTGCTGTGATTTTCTTCTTTCAACTAAGACTTTTCCCATGATTGTTTATATTTGCCAGTAGTCAACTGCTTGTACGCATCTATTAAATCCACTGGCCTACATTGCCAATCATCGATGACCTCTTCATCCTGTATAAATCTTCTCTCTACTCTGGCTTCCTCCTTTGCTATGTGTATTTTTCATCTGATAGCTAATGGGTGTTTCTCCAATAAGTATCAACTGAATTTTCTGCATTCATTTAAGCTCTAGTTCGGGGGTGGTGCCTGTTTCCAGTTCTGCCTTTGCTCTGTTGATCTGCTTCGCGTAGGGGCATTTTCACCAGGAATGGGGAAATATGACAGGGTGGGAATTCAAAATGGTGAAACAGAGTACCCAAGAGGAGGCCAGAGGATATAAAGAGAGTGAGAGGGAGGGAACAATAGCACAAGGTGTCAAGGAAGGAGACAATAGGAGCGAAAACAAAATGCCAAAGGAAGGAAACAGACAGACAGAAAAGAAACAGAATTATGTAGTAAAGAAACTAAAAATTGTAAAGAGATAAGGTTCTTGACAATATCTGGGTTTAGGGTAACCGGTTATGGAGAAGAGGCTCCTTGCTACTACAAAAAGGAATGATGTAAAGAGAAACAACTGCATAAGATGGAAATGTACCTGGAACCCAAGTGCATTAAGTCCAAAGAAATTGACCTTGCAGAGGATAATGCTCCCAACTGGCCAAGGAATTTGCCTGATTTTGCTTCATGATGAATTTATACAGTGAAGGGAGGACCGATGTAACACTCATTTGATTGAAGTGAATTTCTCACATGGTTTATCAGACCCTAGTACAGATTGCCATTATCAACAAACACGGCGCATGCCTTGTCTTGAAACTTCTAGTTGCCTTCTGTCCTGACCACTTAATGCCATATAAGAGAGGCTTGTAGTCATGTTTCATTATTGCCATGGTGGTTTCAGTGGCACCTTGTTCAGGGAGCTGCAGTCTTAGTTGGCTATTTTGGAGTGTGTATTTTTAAGGAGATTTGTATGTCTGTATTCCATTCCATGGATAGAATTTCCTGCTCTAAATTTAAGCTTTCATTAGCCATATAATCGGCAAGTTTGTTCACTGTCCTTCTAACATGAAGTGGGATTATTGTTAGCAAATCATAAAAGCAGAAATATTTTCTTATGTTTGATAATTACTTGTGATGTTCTTGTATTCTTATTATCTTCTATAACTTCTTATCATCTAGCAACTATGAAAACATAAATGCATGAAGATCAAGATTCAAGACACAAGATATAGGCTCTCAGCTAGGGCAAAACCCTTCTCCTGGGGGAAAACCCAAAATTCTCTTCTCTTCTTCAAGAACCAAATCAAATGAGACAGCCAAGACCCTTTGACCAAGTCAAAGACCTCCTCCAATCCATCAAGTCAGCCTCCCAAGAAAATTAGCCAAGCTTTGGCTCATTTCTTCACAAGTCAACACAAATCAGTTCTTCAACAAAGGGCTTGGCTCTCTCTGCAACACTGAAGTTCGGCCTGCACCTTCGGCCCTGCAATTTACCTCAGTCTCCTTCACACGTGTGGCAGGAATGTAGAGAATCTCGGCTCCCAAAGGTCTCTTCCTTCTTCGCTATGATTATTCCTTTGTAATGATAAAGACTCCTTAGACTTCTTTGCACTTCCTTCTTCACTTGAAAAATTGCAGATCCAATTCATGGATGGATGATCTCATATTAGGTCGAATGCTCAGCTATTTATAGTGGTTTGAAGCTCCTCTATGAGGCCAACATGAAGAGTGGGCAGGCTGACTTGATGGAGGAGGCTAATCTTACAATATTGACTCTTTTACAAATTTATTTCTTGATATACAAAGCCCAAAAAGGGTCTATAACATGATGACATGGACAATGACTTATGATACAAACCCTAGAGGCACACAATGAGTGCTTTGACCTAGAAACAAAATAAATAGAGCAAGAAACCCATGCTTATAAATAATTTTATTTTTGGAACGAACAAAGTTCGTACCTCAAGTTAAATAATTCAGAAGACTTGGAATATGAAAATATCCATTGAGGATACAAATATTATTATATATAAAATGTATGAAGAATGATGATACAAATGAGAATGAGAGCCTGCTTTATAGACCAGGCACATGCCTCTTCATGGAAGGTCATGTCCCATTTAGACATGCCTCTTCAGTACTAATTACTAATTAACTAATCATTATTACAATTATCCTCCTTATTTATATTTTATTCATAACATTGCCTTCCTCTTCAAAAAGCTTTGTCCTCAAAGCTTGCTGATGAAAAGGCTTGATCTCTTTTTCTGTTTCGAATGTCTTTTTGTCTCAAAACTGTTATTTTCGTTAATACAAGATGATATGATCCTTGGAGTGATATATAAAATTGTTGCATGAAGGAATGATCTGACCATCCAAAATTAATCTTTTGTGGAACATTTCGATTACTGGAAACTTGTGATGAATTTTTATCACTGCACTGATTTGTGAGCACTTCAGTATTCTTTGGAACATAATTTTGTTGTTTATGTTTTGAGTGATACGGATTCGTAGATTGATTTAAATGTCTATTCTTGTGATTCAGATGTAGATAAAGAATTCTTTTGGTTTCCCTTATCATGTGTGTGGCAAGATTCTGATTTACTTCAGGTTCCAATGTCGTTGAGTTGGTTACAATATTTTCACTTGGAATTTCCTTCGTCTCAACATCTGAGTAAGTTTTTTCTTTAACTTACGTGTCTTTTTCTTGAGTTGTGATATTCACTGGATCGGTATTCATTCCATTTTCTTCAATTTGAAGAATTGAACGCTTCCTTCTCAATAAGTTGTTGTACCTTATTTTCCAACGACTTTTTGTCCTTCTTAAGCTTCTTAATTTGTGTTAATAATTTTTCACTATGGTCTTTAAGCCGATAAACTTCTTCATTTTTGTCAGCAATGATCTTTGTCAATTTCCCTTTGCATATTTTGTATCGCTTTTTTACTTTCTTGAAGAATTACTTTTGAGATATCTAGTATGTCTTCTGGTGTTACTAAATTTGGCTTCACTGTAACATCTTGTAGCATTATTTTTTTTTTTTAGAAGAAAATGTCAAAAACTCCTTTTTCGTATTTAGGATGAATGACCCTAGTGATTCCATCCAAGGCGAACCTAGAATTATATCACTATTGTCGCAAAATAAGGTTTTAATGGTGAATTGCGAGACAAAAGTATAGTCCCCAATACTTAGGTGTAGATTGCCTATGTCGTATTGTTTGTCATTTGTGTCAACAAAATTCGTTTCAATTATAATTGATTCGGGGATCACTAATTGGTTAGTACATTCAGTACTAACACAATTATTATTTTGAGAAGCATCGACAGAGATGATAACCTCCTTTCCCGCAAGTGACCCTTTGATTTTAAATAGTGCACGGACACATATACTAAAAGTTTTAGGAAATCTTTCCTCTTTCATTTCTGAATTAGACTCCATTTTTTTCTTTTCTTAAGAGATTGCTCTATTTGTATTAATCAATAATTTGATTTTTTTCCTCCTTTTACTCTTGAAAAATGCTTCCTTAATTTTGATATATTTTTAGTTACTCCTTTTATAATTTTAATAATGCTTCCTTTTTTTTCCTGATCACTCAAATCCCTTTCTTTTTATATATGAGTTATTTATTTATTTATTATTATTATTATTATTTTTCTTTGTAATTTCCACTTTATACCTTAATGTAATGTTGTTCCAACCTTTTCAAATTAGATTAATTGATTCCCTCGTTGCAATGGGGGACAACTAGCCAACTTTAGTGTAACGTCGTAACCCTAAAGTGGATTTTTCTCTCAATAATAATTGCCGCAACCAGATAGATCATTGACCAATGTTTCTTTTTTTTTAATACAGAAATGTAGGTGCTTGTTACAACTATGGTTTTTGGCAAGTTAAAATAGACTCTCATTACTTGAAATTTCCAACATTGTGCAGCTAACCACTGTACGGTATTACAATTTGAGAAACACAACTTCGAACCGAGCACAAAATACGCGCTCATACTTATAGTAGAGGTGAAGTCTAACGATCAACGATTGCGATGGTTTTCTCTGTCTTGTGTAATTATATTATTTGTTGGATAGGGCTTTCAACGGATTTATTCTTTTGCTCAACTATCGAAATGCAAATAACCAAGCCCTGTGGAATGGTTGAACGCAGCGGTCAACAGGAATCTTGTGCGGTGGCTTAGAGTGCATATCAACAACTGCGACGACAGTGGTGGTAGTCGTCGACTGCTGCAACTATAGTTATCATCGACGCTGATAATTGGTAGTAGTGGCAGCAAAGGTTAGTTACCTGCGAGGATTGGTCGAAAGTGCCCCTTTCTCTTAATAACTTAGATCCATGATCACCCCTTTACCGATTACTGCTATGGGCCTATGGCAAGGTAGACATCTTGGCGATGAGACTCTTCACAATGACTCTTGGCAATCAGCGACCTCCTGTCAAATACCACCTCCTTATCTGCGACCAGTGGCAATGATCACCGCACCTTGAGGCAATGATGGTTATGATTGGTAATCCTTCCCCCTGAAAACAAGGGCCTAATATATCTCCAATTGTGTTTCAAAATGTTTTCGGCCATATGACTGGACTTGCTTTGGGTGGTGGTAATGTGGTAGCATGGTAGTGTTGTGTTCGATGATGGCCCCAATGTGGTGTGCGATAGACTAGGTAAGTAAGTATGGTTTTTTTTTTTAATACAATTTATTTATTTATTTATTTCGTTTCTCCCTTTTTAATATAATTTCACTTTTCTTCCCTTTTTCTTAAATATATATATTTTCTAATAACTCGTATTTAAAAAAAAATAAAAATATACTCACCTCTTTTTTTTTTAAATTTCTATATTGTTATATACTCTTTTATTTTATATAACCCCCTTTATATATATATTTATTGACTTTCTTAATTTTTCTTTTATAAGCTCTTTTTTTTTAATGGCCAAAGGCCTATTGACGAAGATGGAGAAACTCCAATTTGTGTAGCGAATGCTTCAGTCCCGATGGCAACAAGGTTGACAATTTTTATGGCCAAAGACCACAGATTTGAGAACATGCTCTATGTAGTGGTTGAGTGGCTAGAGGATCTAATGATTCTGATACCAAATGAATGAACAAAGTTCGTACCTCAAGTTAAATACTCCAGAAGACTTGGAATATGAAAATACTCATCGAGGATACAAATATTATTATATATAAAATGTATGAAAAAATGATTGATGATTGTTACAAATGAGGCTTGCTTATATACCTACACAGGTGCCTCTTCATGGAAGGTCTTGTCCCATTAGACATGACTTTTCAACTTAATTACTAATTAACTAATCATTGTTACAATTATCTCATTATTTATATATATTTTATTAATAACACTTTTATAAATTTTTGTAGATGTTCTATGCTTGGAGCAACTTTACTTCTTTCACAGCAATCATACAGATAGTTAAGTAAAATGCAGATAGAACATATAAGTGGATCTTATAGAAGACAAATCAGAAACAGGAAAAATGTGGTGGTGCGTTACGGTGGTCAACAGGATGCTTCAACCAGCAAAGTCTCCTTGGTCAGCCAACCCAGAATGTGTCACAACAGTCCTCCAATTAGCAAACGAGTCAACCCAAGTCAACTCCAAAAAAAAGGAAGTCAACGGCTGTCTGAAAAGTCAACGCAAGGGCAGCAAAGCTGAAATCATCGACGACGATTGTCAGCCGCTGACCTCGGTGCAATGCCAAACGGTCTGACAGCTTCCACCAGTCCAGACTTCTCCCTAACGGAACCCCCATTGGTGGACCATGCGTTGACCAAAGTCAACGCTGGTCAAACCTTCTGCAAAACCCTAGCTGCAGCAACTCGTCCTTCAGCTCAACCGTACAGAAATTCGTCCTTCTTCTCCTTCACACGTGTGGGCTGAACTCGTCCTCCAAGGAGCTCGTACTATCTCGGATGAGAGAAGAAGATGTGTTGTGTTGTTATGAAATGCTCTCCAACTTTGCCTGTATTTATATCCATCATTGGGGTGTGTGACACATCTGCTGGGGGTGTGAAACCTTAAGGCCGACCTGCACATATAATTTATTATGAATAATAAATTCAAAATAAATGTTCTGCTCATCGGATTAAGACATATTATATATGGATTTTACACCTCTTCGAAAGAGGAATCCAACAAAAATATTAGCCTCTTAATCTGAGCATCATAACATGGAGTTTGGACTTAGTTGTCCAAATTTAACACTCCCTCTCAACTAGGGAGAACTCCATCCATCAGTGCAATCAAACATCGTGCGTCATCCCGCCGTAACTTGCTTTGCTGGCCTCTTTATTTCAGAACAGAAGTGGGTCAATCACAAAGACATCATCCCCCGACTGACATATTCAGCCCAGAGGTTCGAAACCTCTATCAGACTCACAAAGAGTCTCCAACCAACCCGAAGTTGGTTCATCTGACCCGAAGTCAGGCAGAGGTCCCAGACCTCACTAAACTTGATTCCAGATCAAGTGGTTGGACCGTGCCATCCTAGATAGAGAGTACGGCAATCTCTGATGCGTCCATCAGTATTTGCTACTAGTCTCTAGCTTTTCCCACCTCATTGGCCAAATGAGAAGTACTTCCCATGAGCCCTGAACTCAATGGGTAGGATGCATACGGGGCACAGATAAATGAGTGGCGAACCAGCTCAATAATCACAAGGGTGGGGCAGAAGCATTATGAGTGCTTATAGCTCCGAGAAGCTATCCCCAAAGCCCCCCAGAGCTCCCAGAGCTCATCGTCCAACAGGACCCACATCATAGGGTCTTTCCACGACACTAAGACTCTCACGGAAGGTTAGGAACTTGACCTTCCCCAGGGGCTTAGTGAGAATATCCGCGACCTGCTCTTCAGTTCCTATATGATCGAGCCTTACGGCGCCTCGCTGTACCATATCCGGATAAAGTGGTACACCCAGCCATCAGCCTATCATGAATTGATCGTGGAGACAAGGATTCTCGATCATACAGATCCCTGCGATTATCACGGAGTATCACGGTGGTATCTAGCACATGTCTGAACAACTCAATGAAGAGCTTTCGCAACCAAACTGCTTCACAACAGGTCATACTCACTGCAATGTATTCGGCCTCTGCGATGCTCAAAGCCACCAAATTTTGCTTCCTGCTCATCCATGAGATCGAAGCAGAACCAAGATTGAAGCAGCATCCCGATGTGCTCTTACGATCCACCACACTGCCAGCCCAATCGGCATCAGTATATCCACGGAGTATCACACTCCCGGCAGTGTATCTCAGCCCATGGTTTATCGTGCCCCGAAGATATCTCAAAAGATTCTTGGCACCAACCCCGTGAAAGTGATGAGGCTCAACCATCTGTTGACTCAAAGTGTTCACTGCAAAACATATATCTGGTCGGGTGTTCACTAAGAACATCAAAGCTCCTATGAGTTGACGATACTCAGTAGGATTGGCCAAGATAGGCCCAGCAGCGCTGCCACTCAGCTTCTTAAAGTTGAGTTCCATCGGTGTCGACACGGACTTACAGTCCACCATACCAAATCTTTCCAGAAGCTTCACAATGTATTTTCCTTGAGAAAGGAAAATCTCTCCAGGTCTCTGCCAGACCTCCAGGCCTAGGAAGTGGTGCATCAGTCCTAGGTCCTTCATCTCGAACTCAGCAGCGAGCTCCCTCTTACATTGATGAATGAGGAGAATTGACTGTCCAGGAAGGAGTAAATCCTCTGACACTAAGAATGAGGGGCTTCTCACCTATCACAGTGCATGAAGTAAGGGATTGGTTGACATTACTTGGTGAACCGACTTCATCAAGTAACTATCATCCTCTCGTACCAAGCTCTTGGGTGCTTGCTTCAACATAGAGGCTTTATTGATCTGGAACTGGTGTCTACGATCTTGAGCTTCAAAATCACGAGGTTGTTCCATTTCCACATGCCTCTTCCTTTATTCACACCATCATGACGGTCTTGACATCCATGCAGTGGGACAAAATCATTCGTGGCAATGAGGAGCTATGATTGATCGAATGGTGGTATGCTCGTGCAAAGGGTACCAAATATGTCATCATAGTCAATTCCTTCCTTTTGAGAAGCCCACGGAACTGAAGCAAACCTTGCCTTGAACTTTTCAGCACTCCCATCAGATCCATGTTTGATCTTGTAAGCCATTTTGCGGTGACAACAGATTTGTCCTTCGGTCTCGGGACCACATCCCAGACATCATTCTTCATTATGGACTCATATTCTTCGTGCATAGCATCCTTCCAGACTTGATGCTTTACGGATTCCTCAAAAGATCCAGGTTTAGATTGTACAATAGTACTCATGGCAGCTAGATACCCTTGGTATCTACACGGCTTCTTGCTTTCTCGGAATGTCCCCCTTGGGGCAGCATGACCCTCAGCATCTTCGAGGGTGTCCCTGAGCCATGATGGTGTCTTTCCCAGTGAAGGAGATGGATCAATAGGGTCCATTGGTCCTTCAATATCAGGCATTGTCTCATCCTGCGGTTCTTCCAGATTTCCAGGCCTTTCTTCATGATTTTCTCCAGATCTAGGAAGATCTACTACTTTCTTCAGGGAAGCATCTTCGTCAAAAGTGACATCATGGCTTATCTCTGCTTCCCTTTGACCAGGTACATAGACTCTATATGCCTTAGAAGTCTCACTGTAGCCCACAAACATTCCTTTCTTCCCAGTAGCATCCAGCTTACTTCTCTTTTCTTTCGGCACATGAAAATAGACAGGACATCCAAAAATTCTAAAATGTGAGACATCGGGTTTCTTACCAGAGAAAACCTCTTCGGGAGTTTTGGAGTCCAGAGCGGAATGAGGGCATCGGTTTTGAATGTACACAGCAGTATTTGCAGCTTCTCCCCACAGAAACTTCGGTAGACCCTGGTCACATAGCATGTGCGAGCGACTTCGTAGGTCCTGTTCTTGGTTCAACAACACCGTTATGGCGAGTATGTCGTTGGTAGTCTCACTCTAATGCCGGCTTCTGCAAAGTCTTTGAATACATTTGGCGCTGCTAACCCGTTTTGCTTTAATAGGTCCCTCAAAATCTTGATCTTCTTTAGGTCCTTATTTTCCACCAAGGCTTTGAAGGTACGGAACCACATGAAAGCCTCATCCTTCTTCTTCAAGAAGTATATCCAGGGTTTGCGAGAGAAGTCATCAGTAAATGTCATGTAGTAAGAACATCCCCCCAGGGATGTCACGAGCAACATACCAGATAGATCAGAATGGACCAGTTGCAATATATCGGATGTCTTTGTGACACTTGAGGGGAAAGGTCCCCTTGTATGTTTTCCTTCAGCACAGCCCTTACATACACCTTCATGATTATTTCCAAAGTCAGGCATCCCTGTCACCACCTTCCTTGCTTCGGGAAGGGCCTTGTAATGAAGGTGTCCAAATCTTCGATGCCATAGTTCGGTTTGTCGGATAGTATCACAAGTCATAGCTCCCAGCGGGCTCCCTCCAACCTGGTAGAGTGTACCAACTCTAAAACCAATTGAGATAGCTTCCTTGAAGCTCTCCTTCCACATGAGCACCTTTCCATCAGAGAAAGTTACATTGAATCCTTTGTCTTCTATGGCAGATACAGACACAAGGTTCTTCTTCAATTTAGGTACATAGAGTACATCTTGCAAACGTAGGACTTGTCCTTGAGACAAGTGGAGGGTCACAGTCCCTGTCCCTTTCACGGGATATGTGGCATTATCCCCAAGGATAATTTCTAGATTAGTATCCCTTTCAACTATGTCAGAGAGTGCTTCCTTGAATCCAGTGATGTGTCTTGAGGCACCACTATCGATTAGCCAGACATCCATAGTGTCGGGCGGAGATGTAGCAGAGAGAGCAGATACAAGAATATACTCATTTCTTTTATCAACAACATTAGACTCCTCATACCTGGTATTTCTGGACCTTTTAGAAGGTTGATTGTTTCCTCCAAAGTGAGCCTTCCTCTTTCCTTTGGATTTGTCATTTCTTCGATTCCCATTCCTTCGGTTGTTGTTGTTATCATCACTATCGGGAGAATCCTTCTTGAAGAGGCATTCTCTAGCATAGTGACCAGGCCTATGGCAGGTGAAACATTTACCCTTCTTCTCTTGAGTCCTCGTTCTTCCTTTGTCCTTAGAACCACCAGAGTTCTTCTTTCGGGAATGAGCACCATAGGCAGCATTTCTGTCATTATCGAATTCCTTCATCCTTGTTTCTTCTTGCATACATCTAAACAGAAGCTCATCAAAGTTAGGAATGGTATTATTGTTGAGAATGGTAGTTGTGAATACTTGCCATTCATATGGGAGTCCTCCAAGTGCGGTGAGAACCATCTCACGATCAGCTATTGTCTCCCCAATAGCTAGCAGATTGTTCCTTGTTTCGGTCAATTTCAGAAAGAAAGTTTGAATAGACTCATCCCGGCCTTCTTCATATTCTTCAACTTGTTCTTGAGGAATAGCACTTGGTTCACATTGTTTACCTTGAACATGAGGATCAATTTGTCATACATCTCCTTGGATGTGCCTAGTTCAGATATATAGGCAACCAGACTCTTATGTATGGATTCCCTGATCAACAACTTTGCTCTGATTTCTCCCTTCTTATACATGTTTCTAACAGCAGCGGTAGCATTGGATGGAAGTTCTTGAATCTTACCCGTCACATGATCCAAGAGATCATGATCTTCCAATTTGAGATCTAATATCATCTTCCAGGCATGGAAGTCATCTCTTCCAGTCAGCTTGTCATTCTCCTTGAATTCAAGACTAGTGGAACCCATTTCTTCCGGTGGTGATTGCTAACGATAGAGTTTGTCTTCACCTCAGCTCTGATACCATGTAAATTTTAGTAGATGTTCTATGCTTGGAGCAACTTTACTTTTATCACAGCAATCATACAAATAGTTAAGTAAAATTCAGATAGAACATATAAGTGGATCTTCTAGAAGACAAATCAGAAACAGGAAAAATGTGGTGGTGCGTTACGGCGGTCAACAGGATGCTTCAACCAGCAAAGTCTCCTTGGTCAGCCAACCCAGAATGTGTCACAACAGTCCTCCAATCAGCAAATGAGTCAACCCAAGTCAACTCCAAAAAAAAGTCAACGCTGTGATGAACTGAAGTCAGCAACGGGAGCAGCATAGATAAAAATCATGACGAGTTGGTCAACACTTTGACCTCGATTTACGTGCCAACGATGCAGCCTTCAAAATCGAACCTCACCAAGTTGACCCGATTGGACCATAAGTTGACCAAAGTCATGGCCCTAAAACCCCAGTCCAAACTATCTTTCCCAAAACCTGGCTAAACCAACTGTCGTCCCATCGGCTCGCGTATAGAAATTCGTCCTTCTTCTTCACACGTGTGGGCTGAAATTGTCCTCCAAGGAGCTCGTACTAAATCAGATGAGAGAAGAAGATGTGTGTTGAGTTGTTGTGAAATGCTCTCCAACTTTGCCTGTATTTATATCCATCGATGAGGTGTGTGACACATCTGCTGGGGGTGCAAAACCTTAAGGCCGACCTGCACATATAATTTATTATAAATAATAAATTCAAAATAAATGTTCTGCTCATCGGATTAAGATATATTTTATATGGATTTTACACCTCTCCGAAAGAGGAATCCAACAAAAATATTAGCCTCTTAATCCGAGCATCACAACATGGAGTTTGGACCTAGTTGTCCAAATTTAACACTTTACAATAAATTACAATAATTTTTTTTTTTCTTTCTTTTGACAAATATATTACATCATGACCCAAATACAATTATGAAGACCGATACTAGTTACATTTCAGATTGTAAACTTCTGTGATCCATAATTGTTTAACCAACTCTTCCGGAAAAATCACGATATCATTTGGAGGGCCTAAAAAAAAAGACGCGTTTCGATCTACCCAGTGTAGTTCATCATCAGGACTTTGCTACTTGTGCTGATCAGAATAGTTAAATATAAATACTGCTGAGATGCAATGGTCACTTGTTACATTTCTCAACAAATATAACAAGAATTTTTACCCGATTTTCTATTATGACACCGATGTGAAAAAGTGCACTTGTTAAAATCTCTATTCCAACAACCTAAGTAAATCAATTTTTTATGGTTTCTTTACTGGAAAATTAATTTAGATTGAATTCTTCAGCTCATAGAATAAAATACACTTGTTAGAAATTTAACTATAAATAAAAAATCAGCTGAACCAATCTCCAAAATACACACATAAATTTCGACCCTTTAAATATCATCTTTTTATTAAAATTACTTCAAGCTTACAAGGGCTCCCAAACTGAGCAAATAGTCCATACAGCCTACACGGCCTTGCCAAAACCTGCTGTAAAAAGCTTCCTACTGCTGTTGAAATCTGTCCTCAAAATTTGTACAGCTGCCCTTCTCCTTTTTAAGGACACACGATAACCACTAAGGTGAAGTAAGGGAACAAGTACACAGCCTATAGTGGACTATAATCCGATTTTCAACTTGTAAGTTGTGATCCATACTAGAATGCCTTAAACATTAAATGAAAGCACTTGATCGCAACAATGGTTAAAGTAGCTCACAATAGATGATCCACCTTCTTCGAATGAGTAGGCTACATCAATGAGTGCACTGACTGGATCATGGATGAGAGGCATTTGAGTTTGGCTATCTGTGGGTCATGGTAGGGCTGCTGGCTGGCAAGCTGCAGCATAGGAGAAAAACTTTCTCCTAGGGTTACCCATGTATCTGTCTGGATAACAAGATGCATCTGGAACTAAATCTGTGGGAAGACCTGTCTCTTAGAGTATTTCGCCTGAGGTGAAGCATCTCATGAAGGAACGTTGTCCTTATACTATGCAAAAGCCCTCAAGGAGCGACGAGAGTCTCCAACAAACAGTGACAACGAGTCTTGGCTAAGGATCTGATAATAGATAGGGCATCTGAAAATGAAATGGTCATTTGACTCTAGTTGCCACATACAGTTTATAGGTTCATTACTCCTTTGAAATATTATTTCTCTCCATTCATAGCTGATGGGAACAAACCTGAAGCTGAGTTAGAGGGACTCTCAAGCTGCAAGGTAGCTGTGGTCTGATATATCCTGGAGTACAGAAGAGGCTGTTCTTGAAGTGCATGTAAGTGTAGCAAAGTTGAATTTTTTCGCTGTCTTATTTGGCTCATATGAAGTATGGATAGAACAGTTAAAGTGTTGAATTCATAGTTAATTTTATCCGTGTGATATTTCTTTCCAAGGGAAGACACAAGACATGGCTAATTTCATATTCTAACTTCAAGTAAGGCTGTAAGTCAAATGAACAGAACCAGACTGATCCGCTGTTCTACTGTGGCCAAATTTTATCAAAAATTGCTTGAAAAAGGAAATATTTCTCTTCTTGACAGGCTGGAAGCTTAGAAAGTTACTGAAGCAACATCTTTAGGACATTCACATGGACACATTTTCAAGTTGGCGAATTGGTCTTCCATGCTGAGCCAATGATTACGCTTATATAAATGAAGCTTTCCTGTGGTTCATAGTTGAGAGATCTGCTTTTCTTTCCAAACTTGGTGCCCTTTATTGCTGCTTAGCATTTCTGATCTCTTATTTCTAATTACTAATGGACAACTTCTCTTCCTATGTTTGTTTATTACAATTTACTGCTAATCTGTCCAGTCGTGGTACATTCCTATGTTATATAATGTCATGAGATTTGTGCTGTTTTTCCCTGGTCTTTTTTAGTCTATAATAATTTTGTGCCCTCACATGGTTGAAAGTTGAAACAATGTATGTCCTGATGGGGTTATCAGGTTTTTGGAGATATGCATGGAAATGTAGTGCATCTATATGAAAGGGACTGTAGCATACAGAGAAGGCATCAGAAGATCATCGAAGAATCCCCAGCAGTAATTAAAGAAATCAATTTGTAACTCTTTGATGTAATGCAAGTTTTCCCTTTGCTTTACCATTTATGTTTATTGATATCATAAACTGTATGCTTTGTTAATCCAGCCTAATCTTACAGAAGAATTACGGTGTCATTTGGGTCAAACGGCAGTATCTGCAGCCAAGGTAACACAGCTTATTGTATATGTCTCCAATTCCCTGTTTGTTTTTTAACCTCTTTAATAGTTTCTACAACAAATAAATATATGTACTGAGCAATTTATTTCTTTGTTTTTTACATGAAACATTTGGACTGAAACTTTAAACGTTCAGCACATAAGTCTAACATTAATTATGTTTTTATCAATGTGGAAAAAGTCGAAGTCGGGATTAAATCGGCAAGGGTTCAGAAATTGAAAAAGTCGTTAAAGTCGGGATGTTTTTGAAAATGTTGGAAAAAAGTCGTTAAAGTCTGGACGTTTTTGAAAAAGTCGGAAAAAAGTCCGCAAAATTAAAAAAAATGCAAAAATATTCATTTTTGAAAAAATCCCTTTTTTTTTTTTTGAAAAAGTAGCCGATTTAATCGCGACTTTTTGGCAACTTTTTCCACACTGGTTTTTATTAACCTCTTTTGTATCTTCAACTTTCTACAACAATATATATATACAATAATGATTTATTTCTTTGTTTTTTGCATCAAACATTTGGACTGAAACTTTAAACCTTTAGTACACAAGTCTAACATTGTAAAATTATGTTCATCTAGTTCTTTGCTTTTCACAAGTTACTGTACATTTAATCTTGTTAGTTATGCAATGCCGTGGTTTATCATAACAATCATTATTGTATATATGATTCCAATTTTCACGACATAGGAACTTCCCAATGTCATGCTCCCAAGAAAAGAGAAAAAATATTTGTGACTTGACTGCAAAGGTATTTGTCTTGTCACTTGAGGGTCTCACTCTTGCATATGCGGTTTGGCACTCTAATGTGTAGGAGAGTTGCTAGCTTGTTTTATGTGCTGAAATTTTACTATCTCAACTAACATGATTATCATTTGGTATGCTTGAAAAAGTGAATTTTATTTATGCATCACGGATGTCAACTCTAAGATTCATCTTTATGGTTTGTGAAGGACAATAACTCATTGCAGATGAGTTTCCAAGGAAACTTTTTGGCATTTATATTGTGGATTTTAAGGAAACTCGTTTTTCAGTTCTATAATCTCTCAAATAATAGCTGACACATTTGGAAATTGGTACTAGTTATTCTTCAATTAGTTCACATTGTCTTAGTTGATTCAGATAAAGATATTTAGTTTAGTCGCATTGCATGAAGTACATTTTGAGTTATTTTCATGTGCTTGTTTGGTGCAAATTAACATCGTTGAGGTCTGTTAACTATACTAATGCGAAATGAGGCAAAAAAATGGTGGGAACTTGCAAGTGAACACCAACAATTGAAATGACTCACAAAAAAGTGATTAAGGAAGAGACAAGTATGTGAGTAAAGGGGCTAAAGGAGGACATAATTTTAGGTTCAAGGCCTCAACTATGAAGAGGAGGCAATTTGATTTCCTTGTAGAGGCGTAAAAGGGGCAAGATTGGATGCAAGGTTTGATTGGTGGGTTGTGAGTTGGGATGACCCAAGGTCAAGATGCCAAAAAAGGGTTTCCAATGATGTATTCCAGCAAGGTTATGGCACATGAAACCCTCAAGAAGCCCCTAAGTTGAAGCTAAACCCAAACTAATGTTTACCCTAGGGAAATCAACTAGGGAAAGAGAAATTATGGATGAAATTGAAGTGAGTGCCCAGTGAAAGGGAGTGATTTTGTGGCAACTACAATTCTCTCGATGTTTAGACTCTCCAAATTCCAAAATTTCTACTAGAAAATTCACTCTAAACCCTAGCTGGCTGCTTGGCTTAGTTGCACGAAACGGGGAAACAAAACGAGTTTCCAAAACGAGGTACGATAGGAAAAACAACCTTCCCAAATTTTGAAAACGGGGAAACACAATATATATATTATAATTTATATTAGAATTTAGGACATTTAAGAAATGTTATGTGAAATCATAAAACATACATGATAAATTATAATTTATTATATTCAAAGCATAAACTATTACATCACATTTACTCATGAATGATAATAGACATATAATGAAAATAGAAATATCGGAATATCCAAAACCAACCTTTATTATATAACAAAATCTCAAAATCAACCTTTATTATATATATGAGGCTGCAAGTACTATAAAGTCAAAAGAGTAATACTCATTATCAGAATCCTCATCAAAAATAGCAGCAGAAGCATGCTCAATAGTGGATGGTGTAGCTGAAGAAGATGTTTGGCCAGTTCCACTTCTATGCTCCTGGTCCTTAATATTCATGGCAGCAAGAGAGAGCTCCAAATCAATATTTTCTGGATTCACATCCCATTCTTTAGAAGAACCATTGCCATATTCTGGACCCCTACGAGATGCAAGGCGAAGGTTGGAGTGCACTTAAACAAGATCCTCTGCCTTTTGTGAGCCCAACTTGTTGCGCTTCACAGAATGAATAAAACCATAGGTGCTCCAATTCCTTTCTGATGATGAAGAGCTTGCCACTTGTGAAAGGAGGCGAATGGAAAGGTTTTGCAAATGTACACCATTTTCTCCATGACAAATCCACCACCTAACTGGATTCATGGTGCTTCTCTCCTCCAAAGATGATATATCTGAATAATCATCTATTTCTGCATCGATTTTCGCAAATTCTTCCTTCACCTCCCTGTGTAGATGAGCTGGAAAATTTCTCATAAAGGCTTTTTTCACCCCATTAGCCACCTCTCTATCCTTATGGGGTGCCTTCCTTTTCCCATTTCTTTGAGCAATAAGCTCCTCATCATAAAATTTGGGGTTCAAGGCATGTGCTAAAGTGTGCAATGGAGTGTTGAAATTGTTCCACCTATCAACAATGATTTTCTTGATTAATTCAGCAAAATGATCATCTACAAACAAAAACTGTGGAGACTCTTGTGAAATGATTTCCATAGTTTTATCAACTATGGAATCCATGCCATCATATACCTCTCCTAAGAAAGGTTGGTCAGTGTCAGCATTCCGAAGAAGCTCAAATGCAGGGGTTGTGAACATTAGCAAGAAATCTATCTTGCTCCACCAATCCTCATCAAGGCACGATCTACGCACCGTATATCCTAGCTCTGAATCTGCCTGTCTCCACTCAACCCAAAGTTGACTCACCACCATAGACACTAATGCTTGCTTAACCTCAACAAGGCGACACAACATTATGAAGTTTGAGGCATATCTTGTCTCAACAACTTTTAACAACTCCAATTTGGAGCACTCTCGAAATATTTCTTGAGATTGGTGGTGGTTGGTGATGAATTTAACAATCTCCCTTGCTTCCCCTATGAGTTCCTTTATCCATGGGACTTTATTGTCGAACTCCTCTAAGAATAGATTCAGATTATGGACAATGCAGGGTGTCCAAAAGATGTCGTCATACCTCCCCTCAATAATTAAACCTGTAGCTTTGCATACTAGTGCATTATCCATGATAACTTGCACCACCATGTTACGACCTTCTTGTTCAATAGATTTTATAATAACATCGGTGATGAATTGTTCATCTTTTACCTCTCCCGAGCAGTTTTTCGCCTTTAAAAACATTTCTCCTTTTGGTGAAGTGGCAATGATATTTATCAATGGTCTACGCCTTGTATTTGTCCATCCATATGAGGCTATGGTAACCCAGAGCTACTCCAAGAAGAACGAATTGGTGATAAGACATCCTCCATAAGATCCTTCTCATTTTTGAGAAGCTGAGTTCTAACTTTCTCATAGTTGGGCCCCTTGTACCCTTGAGGAGCTTTGTTAATTGCCCTTATCATATCTTGCTAGTAAGGAGAGCGAACAACATTGAATGGGATACCACATGCATAAATGCACCTAGCCACTCTGGAATCAACTTCTTCTCTTGCTTGTATATTCACCAATTTAGCAATTCTGTTATCTTGAACTGTACCAGATGCCACTCTGGATGGTGGTTGTTCTGGTTGTTGAGTGGCTCTCCTCTTCCTTGGTTCAACTACAATCCTTGGTTCAATGTTTGTTGGAGCTTTAGTAGTAGCTTGACTAAGCTCATCATGCCTTCTTTTAATTCCATTTGCCTTATCTTGCTCTCTTTGATATTCCCTCCTCACCACAGGGTCTGATGTTTTTGTGCAATCTACAATCCCCTGTCCTCCTCCATGAAAAATATGTGCCTTCACTCTTGGGTAAGAGCCCTTGTAAGAATTACTGCAAAGATTACTTCACCATTCCCATGAGCCACCACCTCCACATCTTTGAAGCTTCTGAACATGTCTCCAAAGAGAATAATATTCAACCCTTGGGTTGGACTTGGGGCTTGAACTTGAACCTTGGATGGAAGCCGTTGTTGCAAAAAAAATTAAAAAACAAATCTGTAAATGAAAAACTTTTTTCATAATTTTGGTAGCATAAACCCTCAAAAAATAGAAGAAACAATGTAAAAAACCAAGAAATTGAATTCTTCTTACCCAAATTAATTTTGTGTAGCTGAAGCTACCCCAAAATGCCACAAAAAACAAGAGAAATATGGCTGTAGCTGAGCCAAAAACCAAGAATGGCGTAGCTGGAAACTTCACACTCCAAATCTGCTTTTGAAATCTCTTTCTCTTGCTGCAGAAATCTCCTTTGCTCACTAGTGAAAACACCCTAGCTGAAGTACTACTCTCTTCCTCTTTTATCCTTGCTAAAATCACCCTTCTCCAAGTGAAACGGCTTTCTCAATTCGTGTGATGAGAGAATGAGGCGAGAGTCTTTTTATAAGTTGAGATAGCCATCCAGAAGCATCCAAAAGACACTTTCAACCATTAAAAAAAAATATTAAAACACATGCAAACCAAAAAATAAAAAATAAAAAAAAATAAAAAACACAAGTTAAATCAACGGAAATGCGGCCGTACGGTCTGGAAACGTGTTTCCGGCCATATTGGGCACGTTTCCCCAACGAGAAACGTACCAGTACGACCATAAACGCGTTTCCAGGCAGTACGGTACGACGAAACGCGTTTCCGTTTCACTTCTTTGCTGAAACGAGGGTGGGACCCACGTTTCCTGCAACATAGTTGCTTGGCCTTAAGAGGGTCGGAATTAAAGAGAGAATAGAGAAAATTTTCGATAAAAATTGATTTGATCACCACCTAAGGATGGTCAGTGCCTAGTCTTAGGGTAGATGGAGTTTATGGGTTTTAAAATTTACTTGATCTTGAAAAGGAGTAAGGATGTTTTGATGCCCTAGCATCAAAACCCTAATTATCACCTTTGTGAGGGATCAAAATCCACTTGGGAGAGCTAAAATGAGATCACCAAGGGGATTGTCATTAACATATCATACTATGAGTAATGCATGCAATGATATGGCCTAGTTTTCCATTCAATTGATATTCAAGAAAATTAAGGCACAACATTTAACCTAGATCAAAATTTTATTCCATACATTAGACATGAAATTAGAAATTTGCAATAAACATTGCACTTACAAGAAAATATGCATGAGCAATCCAATAATTGGTCCAAAGTGACTTCTCCAAAGACAAGATCAAGTGCTCAAGACAAATTTCACTCGATAGATCACATCTTCTCCACTAGAAAAGAGGCTGAAAATCTCAAGAGAGGCCGAATTCCAAGTCCAAGTGATGATGTTCAAATACAAATGATCCTCTCCTCTATTTATATGAGGAGGATAGGTCCTAATTTTAGCCTACAAGCCCCTAGATAACAATTTAAATCACAATGAAACCCTTGGGTTACAAGCCAACCCAACTAGGTTAGACATAAAAGAAAAATAAATCCCACATGTGTGAGCCGTGAGGCCTTCTAGACTAACATCATCCATAGAAGAGGCTCCAAATGCCAAGTGTTGGTGCTCTAGAGTGCCGAATGTGGTGTAGAAGCCTCTAAAAGTCATCCTTTGAGGGTTGGCCCTCAAATCTTTGCCAATGGATTACTGTGGTCCCAAAATTTAGTTGGGGCACCACAGGAATGTTCTCATGGGTCTCCATCTAGTCATAATTTCAATCTCTGCTCCAACGTTGAGGGCTTTCAAGGTGGTGGTTAGCCCTCTCATGTCTCAAGGGATGAGACCATCACTTGAACTCCATAATTATCAAGCCTTAATTAGACTCAGTAAGCTCTCGGAGCCACCAAGCTCCCGAAGCCACCGAGACTCACATAAACCAGGATGCATCCATTCGGTACGGTTAACTGAATAACTGCACATTCGCCTGTTCTAGAGTCCAACCCCAAGACTCATTGGCTACTTAGTCACCCAAACTCAGTCCCTAAATCCATTCCCTGATTAATTATCGAATGCCACTCACAGGAAATCTAGACTTCTTTTATCTGCATGGCCCTAACTTGCCATGTGGCACTCCTTGAAGCCACGTGAGCCCTGTTAGTTTTAATAGCTCAGATAGGTATTCTAGTCTCTATTGGTGTCTATGAGGCTAAGGAACACATCAGGATAATTATATCCAAGACCCAAAAAATGTTTTTAAGGAAAATTGTCTTAATTAGATTAACTAGCCACTTTTTAATTATTTTCCTAAGTCTAACTTAGGAAAAATGGTTAATTAAATCAGATTAATTGAGACAAAATTGATTTGCTCTAGTGACTTCCAGAAAAGTCATGAGAAGGGTCAAGATGATCTTAGCCATCGATTGGAGTTAGATCATGGCCGTTGATTCGTCAACGAGAGATTATAACAAGAAGTCAATATGACATTTGGAGATAGAATGAATTGTGGTGATAGCAAGGGTGCAATGATAGCATGGAGGATACCAACAATGAGGAATCAATAGTGATTGAGTAGAATATTTCGAGAGAGAATTTCTTCATTAGTTTCTGAGATCCAGATGGAGAAAATTTGCTAGTTCGATTTGTCTATAGGAGGCCGAAATTATTCTGGTGCGTAAGGGTTTGAGGGAGGTCAATTTTGTTGATTTCTGGTAGCATCGGATGTGCTCTAAACCTCAAAATTAAACCTCAAAATTTGCAGGGAGGCTTGGACACATGTATTCCAGAATACCCAGAAATCGTTTTGGGAAATTCCACTCGAAGGAGGTTTTATTAAAATAATTAGTTATTTTTAATGAATGCCTACGTCTAAACTTAGGGAATTAAAATAATTAAAGGGTATTAATAGAACTGGGTGTGAATCTTCTAAAAAAAGATGGAGATCAAGTCAATATGATTTGAGCCATTGATTAGAATCTAATCTAGGGCGTTGATTTCTCAATGAGAAGATTATAAGAAGGAATTTGATGGGTATTTGGAAATACACTAGATAGATACTCAGTTGCTCGAGAAGATCGATTTTCTCACTCGCTGAAGTTCGGCAAGAGAAAATCGAATTAGAGGGAGAGTTGCAGGTTGGAGAGAGAGGGTATCAACAATAGTAAGGAGTGCAGAAACAAACTAGAAGAAGCACCGCAGAGGAGGGACAACACAGTCACTGCGCAGAGGGTGACGCAATGGGACGCAGCGAGGGCAGCTGGTCCTCTCCGGAGTTAGAATTTCACTGTGGAGCGTGAGAAAATTGTCTGTAAAATTTCTCACAGTAATTCCTCTTCCGTTGTTTGTATCGTACATGAGATTTTGCTGAAGAATAATAAAGAAATCCTAATCTGTTGCACCGGTTTTCCCACATTTGGTTTTTCCAGGGACAATTGTCCAAAAATAACTGTGATTGTGATTGTACTTGTGCTAGTATTTTTCCTTGCATTTACTTTCCGCAATATTTTAATTGTGAAGGCTGCAATAGAATTTATTTCGAAATTTACTGTGTAACACCTTAAATAACTTGTTTTTGAATTAATAAGTAGAAGAAATAATATGAGTTGTTGTAGTAGGAATTATATCTAGGAATTTTCACATGGTATTAGAGCTCAGATGAAGCAAGAGAACAAAGTCGGAAGAGCCAGCACAAAATATAAGACGAAGATCGAAGAGCTGCGTAGGCAATAGATCGAATCCCCAGAGGGATTGTGCAGTCCAGTCTAGGAGGGCAAAATTTTCGTGGGAAAATCTCACTCTGAGTGAGTTGACAGAGAGAAAGATTTTCAGATCGAAATTTGCCTGTGACAGAGGGAGCAACGTAGCAGTTTTAGCGCAGAGCAGTCTTTTGGTGGGACACAATTTTTGCTGGGCAGAAAAGTGTTAGAAATCAAAAGGAAAAATGACACAATGAGCTAGTTGGTGGTTGCAAGGGGTTGCTGGTTGCCGGCTGAGGACTATCTCGAAGAAAATATTATCCTAGGGATGTCACCTACAAAATGGTGGGTAACATGGAGAAAAAGTTGGTCATAAAATATGCTTAGGTATATGGATATATGATGCTTGAGAAGAATAATATTTGATGTACTTAAGGATGTATAAAGAATTTAAGACTTTCTCTAGAATATATATACAATAATGATTAACATCTAGTATAGTCTATGGAAGAAAAGTTGTAACTTGGTAATCAAGTTCGATACTTGGGTACTTTGATGCATGAAGGAAGATTCGAGTGGAGATGGACCAGAAGGACGTTGATGGAACGAGAAAGTCATCATGGTGAGGTAAGTCTGATTTTCATTATTATTGGTTATCTGGTTAACATATTATTTTTCTACTTGGAAGATGTTGCAGAAATATATTATGGCAATTGAGGGAAGTTCAACTGTGTGGATAAAGGATATTGAGGGAAACTCGATATCTTGGCTTGTCTTCTGCATTTTGTTTATGTTCTATTTACATTTACTATCAATGTGATTAAGTTAATATGATTGCTAAATTGATATTGGGCTAATAAGGAACATTGAAATAAATTGCGCTTGAGCATAGAACATACCATTGTTATCTAAAAATAACAGCCTTTTGAGGTGCCCTTTGCACTTTTTGATGAGAGAGAGGCTCCCTAGAGCATGACTTGTTGAGGCACTTTTACACACACATGTGGGTTTTTAGAGACTTTGTTATGTTTTAGCATTGAGATATCTATTTTGAGGTCGGCATGTGACCTTTTTTTTTTTTGTAAATTTAAGCAGATTGTATTAGTCTTTTTGTGTAAAATTACAGAGAGTCCTAGGAGTCAATGTGACCTCCCGGAGATGCAGCTGACCATGTACAGATTCTCTTATGAGTGAGGCCGCGTGGCCCGTATACCTTTGCCTGTAGCTCCAGACACGTTGGCGCGCCCAGAAGGTCCGGTCAGCTCCAATCTGCGCCTTCTGAAGATGGTGATTTAGCATTCTGCCCTGTGGAATTTCGTTTCAGAGGCCTGTGAGATTGGATTCTGCATGAATATGGTCGGTCCTGTAGGCTGCGTGACTTGTTCGTGGTTTGGAGTTTGCCATCGATTGAGTTTACCATGATTTGCCATCGATTGAGATTGCCATCGATTGAATTTGCCGTGATCTGGAGTTTGCCATCGATTGAGGTTGCCATCGATTTGAGTTTTGCCATGATTGCCTGGAATAAGGACTCCTTATTGCTAGGCTTGCATTTGCAGATCCGCTTGTTGGAGATCTTGGCATTTGGCTTTGATTTCTCCCTCCTCCTGATCATGCCAGAGGCTGTGATACTCTGCCAGGTTGGAGTCAATCCCTGCATTTGCCAGTGCATCGGCTAATTTGTTCGCTTTCCTTCGAATGGCTTGGAAGGTGATCCCATTTCTGTTACAGAGTTGGTTTTGGAGATCTTTGAGTATTGCTGACAACCTCCAGCTTGGGGTGACTTTGTGCACCTGTGCACCCATCTGGAGTTTCCTAATCATTCGTATTATTATCTCTGAGTCGCCCTCCACAATCAGAGGTGTGAGCCTGTATCTGTTTGCCAGTGTGAGGCCTTGGAGGAGGGCTATGAGTTCTGCAGCGTTGTTGGTATTCACTCCGAGGTTGCCATGGTAGATGAGGTGGATTGCTCCTGTGTGATCCCGTACTGCTCCCCCATAGCCTGCCATGCCCGGGTTTTGTCTTTAAGCCCCATCGAAGTTGAGCTTGAAGGTGTTGAAGGGGGGCAGAGTCCACTTTTCCTACGCCATTGCGGTTGAGGTCTGGTTCCTTCCAGCAGAGTTGGTCTTTGTTTGTAGATGCAGGATCTGTATTATTCTTGTCTCGATTGGTGAAGCATTGCCCTCTGTCTTCTGAATGCCTTTGGCGTTGACTGTTTCTGTGATGAGCAGTCGAACCTTCCTTGTCAGCATGTGAACTCCTGTAGCTGTGTTTTTGAATATTCTTGCGTTTCGCTCTTTCCATAGGGTCCACACTATTGCGCCCGGAGCTAGATTCCAAGCACTGTTGACCAGGGGGTTGGAGGAGATGGAGGATCTCCACTGGCTTAAAGAAGATTGGATGGAGTTTCTGTCTCTATCTGTCTGTCTGAAGACCATGGCCATGTCATCCCACAGGGAGCAAGCCATGGGACAGGTATTGAGCAGGTGATTTAGCGTTTCCTCCCCATTCTCGCATAGCATACATCGAGAAGGGCCTACAAAACCGCGTTTCTGAAGGTTGTCCCATGTGAGAGCCCTGTTGTGCAGGACTAGCCAAGAGAAGAGAGTGATTTTTGGCCAAGTTCCTCTGCTCCACAGGGTTTGCCATTTGTGGTCTGCTTGCTGGTCCGGGGTGGTTGCCAAGAGCTTATAAGCTTCTTTGAGGTTGAATGTGCCTTTGGGATTGCTTCCCCACCTGAGGATGTCCTCTTTGTTGGATCTGAGGATTTTCCTTTTGTCCAAGTCTTGTAGAAAAAGGTCTACATTCCCTGGGCCTGCTGGGGTATGCCATTGTTCTCTGGAGAGCCAGTTCTGCCATATGGTTGCTTCGTTTGCCGGTTGCCAGTAGTCTGCTATCGTTATTTTGCCTTCCTCCTTCATGGCGCTCTTCAGAGTATGCCAGTCTGGGTGTTCCAAGATTGGGAGTTGCTGCCAGGCATCTTCCCAGAATAGGGCTGTGTTGCCTTGGTGTACTTCCCAGAAGCTATGCTGCTGAACAATATGTCTATTTTCCCATGCTTTGTTCCAGATTGGGGATCCTTGAGTGGTGCCTGTAAGCCGGATGAGGTCTTTATCCCTGATTTGGGTTGTATACTTCGCTTTCCACAGGGCGCCCCAGAGGGAGTCAGGATTTTCAACCCATCTCCACCAGATTTTTGCAGCTACGGCCTTGCTTAATAGCTCAGGGTCTCGGAGGCCCAAACCTCCCTCCATTTTTGGTTTGTAGATGTCTGTCCACTTGAGGAGGGCCCATTTGGATTTCTTAGAGGGTCCATTCCAGAGAAAGGAGCGCTGAATGTTTCGGATGGTCTTGTAAGCCACCTTAGGGGCTGCAAGTGCTGAGAACATGTAGGCTGGCATGGTTTGAAGGATGGACTTTACCAATATCAATCTGCTGGCCATATTTAGAGCTCGGTGGGTCCAGCTGCTGAGCCTAGCTTTCATTTTGTTGAGGAGGGCTTCCCAGTTGCTCGATCTATAGGCATGTTCCGAAAGCGGAATGCCAAGGTATTTGGTAGGAAGGGAGTTCTTTTGAATATTTAGAATTCTGCTGAGATTTCTCTGTACAGGAATGGATGTGTTGAAGAAAATTTTTTTGGATTTGGTTAGATTGATTTCCATACCTGAGGCATCCGAGAAGGTTTTTAACACCGTGCTGATGGTTCAAGCTTCCTGTGCTGTGGGGGCTCCCATGAGCATGGTGTCGTCAACAAATTGCTGATGCGTTATAGTGGGTCCCTGTTGTACCGGTTTGATACCTTTGAGCTGGTTCTGCTGCTTTGCCTTGGTCAAGGATCTTCCTAGCCCTTCAGCCATTATGATGAAGAGAAAAGGAGACAGGGGGTCCCCTTGTCTAATGCCTCTGGATGGACTGAAGGGTTGTAGGGGTCCTCCATTAAGCAGGATAGAGAAGAAAGCACCTGAAACCAGTGCCATTATCCAGTTTGTCCATAGCTCACTGAAGCCAAAAGCTTGGAGGACTGCTTTCATATATTTCCAGCTGATTCTGTCAAAGGCCTTGGACAGATCAAGCTGAATTAACATACCTGGAGATCTAGTTGTTTTGAGAGAGTGCAAAACTTCCTGGGTAAGGATTATGCTGTCATTGATCTGCCTTCCTTCGACGTAGCCCGTTTGCTCTTGGGAAATGATTGAGGGGAGGACTGATTTGAGTCTGTCAGCCATCAATTTGGAGAGGATTTTATAGAGGACATTGCAGAGGGCTATGGGGCGGAACTTGTCAGGGGAGTCAGCCTGGTTCGATTTGGGGATTAAGGTAAGGAAAGTAGCATTGATGGCAGGCAGGACTTTCTTGGTTCTGTGAAAGTTTCTGACGAGAACAAAAAGATCAGCTTTAATAATGGGCCAGCATGCCTTGAAGAATTCAATTGTAAATCCGTCAGGTCCGGGGGCCTTGTTCGTGGCCATGGAGAAGACGGTTTCTTCAATCTCCTGCTCAGTGAACTCTCTTAGAAGGAGGGCGTTTTGATCTTCTGTAACTAAGCTGGGTATGGCTCTCAAAATTTCCTGAATGGCTTGGGATCGGTCTTGAAGAGGCTCTCTGAGAAGAGAGGTGAAATAGGAGTTTAGCTCAGATCCGATGTGATCCCGTGAGAAGACTTGATCGCCATCTGCGGTCTTGAGGGATAGGATGCGATTAAAAGCTCTGTTCTGTAAGGTGGACTTGTGAAAGAAGCTGGTGTTGCGCTCGCCCTGTTTTAACCATTGCACTCTCGATTTCTGTCTCCACAGTATCTCTTCCTGCTTTAATCTTTCTTCCCATTGCCTTTGCATAGTCGATTCTTGAGTGTTGCGCTCCTCAGTGGGCCCTTCTGTGATCAGAGTTTGCTGGAGATTCGCCATTTTTACCTCAAGTTCTCTTTTGGCTTGAAATATGTTGCCGAAGGTATCTTTGTTCCACTGTTTGAGATTGGTCTTTATAATCTTGAGCTTTTGTTGGATTATGAACATGATGTTGTCGCTTCTTATGGTGGTTTGATTCCACCAGTTTTGTATGTTCTCCATGAACGATGGGTGTTCTGTCCAGAAGGCTTCAAATCTGAAAGGTCTGTTTTGGGGTTTGTCTAAATTGGTGAAGTGGACCTGCACTGGCCAGTGATCAGATCCTCCAATGGGCAGAATGCTGGCCTCCATGTCTATGTTTTGTAACATAGTGGGTTCTGACATGAGGAATCTGTCAAGCCTTGAAGCTATCTGCCGGTTTCCTCCTTGCTTATTGTTCCAGGTGTGTAGACCATTGACGGTGGGGATGTCAATGAGTTTGGAAGCAGCAATAAAATTGTTGAATGCTTCCGAGTCCTTATCTAGTCTTCGTAGGCCTCCCTTTTTCTCTGCTAGATTGGTGATCATATTACAGTCTCCTCCTAAAAGCCAGTGATCTGCCCCATGGTGTTGTCTGACCTCATTTAGGTCAAGCAGCATCTCCAGCTTTTCCTGAAGTCGTTGGGGTCCATATACATTGGTAACGCAAATTGATTGTCTTGAGTCAGGCACGTTGAGAATCACCGATAGGGAGTGCTTGGTGGACAGAGCATTTTGTACTATGAATTTGCTTTTGTTCCAGAATGTGATCAACCCTCCTGCTTGCCCGATTGCATCGATGCTAATGCATTGATGACTGTTAGAAACGAGTTTTTTGAGAATTTCCATGCTTTTGGAAGAGCATTTGGATTCTTGCAGTAGGACAATGTCTGGGTGCTGTGAGAATAGGCGGTTTTTCAAGATCCTTCTCTTGGAGGTGCTGTTGAGCCCCCTGATGTTCCAGGTTGTGATTTTCATTGAGCAGTCTTTGGAGCAGAAAGGACCAATGCCCTGATTTTCCCCTCGTTGATTAGGCGTCTGCCCAGCTCTTGTATCTGCTGTCTTGTGGATTTGCGCCCTCTTTTCTTGCCTGGTCCCTGTGGTTTATATTGATCCAGATCCATGTTGGCTTGTATACCTTTTTTGCTGTTGTTTCCCCATTGCCTTTTGGCTGCATTCTGGTTGATGTATTCCAACTGCAAGTAGGCCATTTCTATCTTCTCCAAATGGTCTTGAGGAATGGCATCGACTCCCAATTTAGACCATTGCTCGTTGATCTTTTGAAGATCTAGATCCCCAAGGATCTCCTCCAAAGGGTTGTTTGAGGGGGATGTTGAGGGCTGATCTAAGTGCATTTCTGTTCTCTGCTGGGTTTGCTCAGGGGTTTGGCTGGTGGTAGGCTGTAGGGGAGAGGAGTGATGTTGGTTATGCGGTGTTTGGGCAAGGTTTGGGCCAGAGGTTGAGCTCGGAGCTTTGGGGGTAGGCGTGGGTTGGCTTGATTCAGGAAGATCAGGATGAATGGGGGCCTGAGGAGCTGATGGGTGCTCCGATGAGTCAAGGTTGCCCAGAATTTCGAAGCTATTTTGCTGTGTGGAGGTCTTATTAGTGGGGGTACTGTTGGTGGGTTGTTTTGGAATCTTTTTGCTTCTCCTTCCTTTAGTCTTTCTTGAAGCTGGGGTAAAGCCAGGTACTGCAGTGGCCGCTTGTTCCTGTTGAGCTTTGGGCTGTGGTTGATTGACAGGGCATCCGTGGCTGAGATGTCCATGCTGGCGGCAGGTTCGGCATCTAAATGGGATGTTTTCATAGTCAATGGTTTGCTTCCAGTGCACTCCTCTGTGGATCAGCTCCATATGGCCTGGGAGGGGTCCTGAAATATCCAGGTAAACACAGATTCTAGCATAAGCAGTGTACTTACCTTGTGATGTTAGGTCTGAGGCTTTGATGAAGACTCCCAGCTGGTTTCCAATGGCCTCCAGGATACGTTTGTGCCAGTAATCCACAGGCAGAGAGTGAAGGCGAATCCATACTGGAACTTTTTTGAAGTCCTCCTGTTCTGGAGCGAAGTTTGGTCTCCAGTATGTGATGTATAGTCCGGCTGAGTTGTAGAAATATGGTCCTCCGTCGAAGATTCGATCTCTGTCATCCCTGTGGGCGAAGATGACGGTGAAAAAGCTCCTCGATCCCAGCTGGAGCTCGAAATCCCCTTTGGGTTTCCATTTCTGGTTTATCCACCAGCATAGGGCTTTTTCGTTCAATCGGACCCCCATAAATCTGCAGATCAGGGCGTGTTTGCTCATGTGGTCTCTGTATTCATCTATGCATGGATCTTCAATGATTAGTCTTGGTATTTCCTTCGAAATGGGCTTGCATGGGGACGATTTTTGCTCGCTGTTTCTATTGGGGATGTGCCCTGCCGACCCAGTTCCATTTGGCTCCGTTTCGTGGCTGATGCCATCAGATCTGGAGTTGGTAGGGAGGCCGGAGGTTCCCAAAGGGATGCTGCCAAAAACGAAGGGCGGAAAGGAAGAAGGGGGGGTCGGACCCCCCCGGTGTTGTGCATGGATCGATTCAGGTGATGTCGCCGTTGCAGAGCTGACTAGAGGTGGGTGTAGTTGCAGGCAAGCTTGCCGAGCCAGGCTCAGGGTTTTTGCAGGGTATCGATCCTCTGTCGCAGGCCCTTTTTTTCCACGTTCTCGGCATGTGACCTTGTTAGCATGTATCATGGATTTATGTCTTATGTGGGTTCTTTTAGCCTTTCTGAGGGAAATCCACCTCCCTAGGCTTCACATAATTAAGAGGTTGATTTATTCCCTTGAATTGTCTTGTCACGCATTGGATTATTCATTATTGACTTATCTTTGTACTAGTGTCCAATGAGCAACTAGGCCTAGGGTTAACTCTTGTGGTGGATTGAGCTCTTCTCAAATGTTTTGATGGTGAATCTTGGTTGATGCATGTTGAGTAAGTTGGTTTATTTACTTTGCTTGGTTTATGTTCACAGGAATTATTATTATTATTTTTGAGTTGGTTTATTTGGAAAATTTGTGCAATTTTCCTTTGTTGAGATATCCCATCACCCAAAGGTTTGAGGAGAGTAGGTTAATTCTTTTCCCTTGAATTCCTTAGAAATTTAGAACTCTAATTCAAACCCTAGGGAAGGTAGGTTAATTTTCCCTAGCTTGTTGGAATTAGGTTTTTTCCCTCTAGAAGACCCTAGGTTTGGTTTGTATCCTAGACTCCATGCCCTAGTTGAAGAAGGCATTAGTCTTCATCCATCTTGTGGCTTGAATTTTATTTTTCTTTTAAAATTTATAAAACGCTTATTATTTTGTTGACTTGATATTTGGAATAAATTCCAGCAAAAACATGTTTAATTAGCTTAATCTTCGTTATTGATGACTGTCTTAATGGTTGGAATCATTTAAAAGTGCATTAGAGAAGCATAAGCATTGTTTTTCATGCACTTTTCTGCATTATCGTAAGGTTGACGTCATTGTTTTATATGCAATCATTGGCTGATACAACCTAAAATTTTCTGAATTTTGTTTCCTAGGTTGCTAATTTAATGACCTTTTATTGTATGTAATTTTGATGCTCTTTGAATGGTTGGTTTTGCTTTCATAATAAATTCTTATTTGCTGTCACAAACTGCATATTTTTCCCTAGTTTACAGTAGCCTTGTGGTTTGTATGCATTGGGTGTGTTTGGGGACTCTATTTGAGACTCCTAAGGTCCATGACGCGTTGGGATTTGTAGAAAATCTAACAACGGGATTCAAACTGATCTTGTAATGTACTAAAACAAGATATTGAATCCTTCTACAGTTTGTGGAAACAAAACACGATCACACAATCACAGAATATGAAAGAGGAAGAAATAAATCAATCGCACAACACAAGATGTATTTGGGGAAAGCAACTGCTCAAAACCCCTCTATCTCTATATTGCATATGGTCAAGATCATGAAACAATACAATGCTTTCTCACACTGAGAAACTTCCTGCACTCTGCTGACTGTCTCACTCTAATCCTGCTCGAATCTGGCTTGCGATCTATAAGCAAAATCGGTCAAGTTTTTAACCTTTTGCTTGCTTCTGCCTGACCTGGCTTGCTTACGTATTCTTGGGCTAATTGAGTCCCTATTAATTAGGAAAATACCAATTAATGATTGCACAATCATTCAAGGCCTTCCCGATGACCTCATGCATGACCTGTACAATTTTCTAATAGTACAACTGATAGATCTCTTCCCTTTAACCTTAGTCTCAACTGGACCTTCCTTAGAACTTACATGCAACAACTATTTATAGTGAATTATCAGTTAACTGATTGATCATTACTTGTGAATTAAATCAAATTTAATTCCCTGGACCTCTCACTAGCTCATCTCTCAGTTAGAACTAGTTAAATTGATTTTAATTCAATTACTTGAGTTAACTAATTACAACTCACAAATAAATCAATCTAGACCCCCTAAAAATATAAAATCCCTTTGCATGCATTCTCTTAGACCTCTAACTCGAATTTCCTAAGCTAACTAAGCCTTCTTGACTCAGTTAACTAATACAAGTTGTCACGTAATGAAATTACAATTTTTTTTTCAATTTAATTAAGGGAAAATTAATCAAAAGCCTCATATGGTAGCCATTTTTGGGTGCCATTTTATGGATTTCATTTCTGGATGCCAATTTCACTGTTTCCTGTTGCAAATTTCAACACTCCCTCTCAACAAGAAAGGAATTCAATCTATCCTGATCTGGTATCTTTGGAATGTTCTGCATGCAACACTTCTCTAGTGTTGTTTGCTCCTGCAACTCTTGAAACTGAATAGCCTCCAAAAACTAAATCAGTATGATGCATCTGTCATTAGAGTCTCTGACTGCTATCGGTTACTGCATTGTCTACTGAAATCTCTACGTTGTTGACTCTGCATTTATGCCCTTTGCACTGCTTCCAACTCTGTTCTACGCTCTAGTATCTGACATCTGTCACTCTGATTTCTGTCTTCCTGACATTTGACTGCATCAATCTAACTGATCCTTCCTGCTACTGTGTACTGTGGGCTAGTTGTAGCCAGGTTCGATCCATGAGACATGCCATCTCAATGGATCCTGCCCAAATTTCTTCTCTTGGGATTATATCTGCACATCGCCCCACCTCTCGTCTGGAGGTATGGCTGCATGTGCTCCCTCTTCCCATCTAGCTCGAAAATCCCCCTACTGGAGGTCTCTGCGTGAGTGGATGCTTCCACTCGGTCTCGTCTCTGCTTCTCCAAATGTGGCTACTCCACAACCTTCTGAGACTGCTCCTGAGGCTGCATGTTGAGAGGCTTTCTCTCAACCACCAAGTCACTAACCTTTGCTTTGCTCTTCAAAGCTTTGTATGCATCTTTGACCTCGAGAGCATACAAGTTCTTGACTCTTGCATCGATTTGTTTCACCCGTCCCATGGCGATGTTTCTAAAGAACACCTTTCCTTTTCTAAATATGACATCATAACCACGGTCTTTCAATACCGCTATGGAAACAAGATTCTTCCTTAGTCTTGAACATACAAAACATTTGTCAGCCCAAGAGGGGAGCCAGAATCCCTCTGAAAGGTAACTGTACCTATGCTGATCGCGCTATACCTCCTGTCATCTCCAAACTATATGGTCTGCTGGAGGTCCTTCTCCTCCAACTCACTGAAGAGATCTCTATTCCCTGTCATATGGAACGAGGCACCGCTGTCTAGATACCACATGCAACCCATTACAGTGCTAGCCATGCATGCAATGAGAGTAAAATCAAGCTCGAACTGCGAAGCTAGCACTTCACCCACTGCAACTGCATGCTCCTTCTTTCCTGTCTTCTTCTGTGGATAATCCGAGGCATAGTGCCCGTGCTCGTGACAGTGAAAACACTTGATCTTGGACAAGTCTCTCTTTCCCTCTTCGCTATGGGACTTCTTTCCCTTGGCTTTCTTGCCTTTTCTGACCAATGCAAAATATTCTTCTTTGTCTTTTTCAGAGGTCCCGTCTCTGGTGCTCCACCTTATCTCTTCTATTACCAAGTCGGACCACAAACGCTCCCAGTCTGGTAACTTCTCCGTCCCATTCATAGAGTCTTGGTAACTATGCCAGCCCTTGGGAAGGCCTAGAAGTGCTAGGCTCACCAAATCATCATCAACAACAGTCACCCCAACACTTCCAAGCTCATCTTGACACTGAGTGAACTTCTGCAAGTATTTTTGGATCATGTCGCCCTCCTCCATCTTGATCTTTCTGAGCTTGTCCTTCAACGCCAACTTCCTGTGGTCGCTGCTATTCTGAAACAAATCTGTCAAGGCCTTCCACATAGCATATGGAGTCACCTTACCATGAAGACTCGAGACAATATGATCTCGAACTCCCTCTAACAAGATCCTTCTCGCCTTTGCTACCTTCTTCTGCCATGCATCAATAGTTTGAGCATCTCTTGTTGTGGGCTTGGGAATATCAGTATCTATGAATTCCTTCAACCCGTTGTCTTCCAACACTGCCTCCATCTTGTTCTTCCATGCTATGTAATTCGAATTGCCCTCAAGAGCATATTCGAGTCTCAAGCCTTTGAAAGACATCTTGATCTACTGCTGGATCTTGAAGAATAAATTTGCAAATTCGAACCTGTTCAAAACAAACTCAATTTCTTCTCTTTTATTGTGATTCTTGGCGGTCTGATACCATGTAGAAAATCTAACAACGGGATTCAAACTGATCTTGTAATGTACTAAAACAAGATACTGAATCCATCTACAATTTGCAGAAACAAAACACGATCCCACAATCACATAACATGAAAGAGGAAGAAATAAATCAATCGCACAACACAAGATGTATTTGGGGAAAGCAACTGCTCAAAACCCCTCTATCTCTATATTGCATATGGTCAAGATCATGAAACAATACAATGCTTTCTCACACTAAGAAACTTCCTGCACTCTGCTGATTGTCTCACTCCGATCCTGCTTGAATCTGGGTTGCAATCTAAGCAAAATCGGTCAAGTATTTAACCTTTTGCTTGCCTTTGCTTGGCCTGCCTTGCTTACACATTCTTGGACTAATTGAGCCCCTATTAATTAGGAAAATACCAATTAATGATTGCACAATCCTTCAAGGCCTTCCCGATGACCTCATGCATGACCTGCACAATTTTCTAACAGTACAATTGATAGATCTCTTCCCTTTAGCCTCAGTTTCAATTGGGCCTTCCTTAGAACTTACATGCAACAACTATTTATAGCGAATTATCTGTACTGATTGATCACTACTTGTAAATTAAATCAGATTTAATTCACTGGACCTCTCACTAGCTCATCTCTCAGTGAGGATTAGTTAAACTGATTTTAACTCAATTACTTGAGTTAACTAATTACAACTGACAAATAACTATATCTAGACCCCCTAAAATAGAAAATCCCTTTGCATGCATCCTCTTAGACCTCTAACTCGAATTTCCTAAGCTAACTAAGTCTTCCTGACTCAGTTAACTAATACAAGTTGTCATGAGATGAAATTACGATTTTTCTTTCAATTTAATTAAGGGAAAATTAAATCAAAAGCCTCATATGGTAGCCATTTCTAGGTGCCATATTCTGGATTTCATTTCTGGATGCCAATTTCACTGTTTCTTGTTGCAAATTTCAACATGATTGACCCATAGATATTGTGAATCCCTTTGATTGCATTTCACTTGTTCTCCACCTAACCCTAGTATCTACAAACTTAAGCATCGGTGGGATTCATTTGTAGGTTACTTGGGGGGCACTTAGCTTTAGCCTTTTAGGGATATTTGATCCCTTAGTCCTACCAGGAAGCCTCCCTTGTGGTGGCTGGAAGTCACCACTAAAACAGAAGAGGGGCTGTTGCTGAGGTTACAATGGTGACACCCGTCTTGTTGCAGATTTTCCTTGCCTAGTGAGGCTTTGCACCAAGGTGCAAGATTTTGCAGCAACAGGTCCCTTCAAAATGATATATAGAAACAAGGATATTTCTTCCCCCTCTATTCCTACTTATATTGCCAATTATGATGCTGATATTGAGCCAGGGCCTAGGACCTCTTAGAGATTAATTCTGTTGTACCTATATCCCAGTACTGTCTCTTTTATTATCACTTGGAAGTTGTATCATTTCTTTTTTGTTGGCTTTCTAGCATGTATGAGTGTTCTAGATCGCATAATTTGTTGGCCACTGGTTGTACTCTCTAATCCCATTGATCCTTTTCTTGCTTATTTGTTGGGCATTAATAAAATTTTCTTATCTCATCTCTACTTATGTGACCTGTATTGGAATAAAAAGCATCACTTGATATTTAAAAATTGCTGTGTGATGAATCTGCTGATATGTTAAGTTATAGATTCTGCAGTAATTTCTTTTTTCAAGAAAAAGAGAAAAGCCTTTATGTGAGGTGTTCTGGTATTCTTTCCTTGTATAGGATAGACACCTATCTCTCATTTTAAATGTTCCGTTAAATCTATAGTACTGCAATCAGGTTTGCAGTCAATGATCAATCTCATAGTTCTTTCATGACAGTTTAATTAGTTACTAAACGTTATATTCAACTGCTGATGCATGCTTTTAGTCTGCATTTTATTGAGTATATTTTTTGCTATTGACACTATTGTTATATATTTTGAGTTTTCCCTGTGAAGGCAGTGGGCTATTATAATGCAGGTACTGTGGAATTTTTAATGGACACTCTATCCGGTCAATTCTTTTTCTTGGAGATGAACACTCGTCTTCAGGTGTGATCTTTCTCCTTTTGTGAACTCGTAATTCCCATCTGTCAGAGGATCAAGCTAATAACTGTGCTTGGAAGGTCAATTTCTGCAAAAAATCTGTCTGATATTTGTAATTGATTCTTATCTAACATGAAGCGACTCATATAGATCTTAGCATTTGTATATGAAATTAGTGATTTCAGAATGAAGAATGGAAAAAATGCAGTATGAAGTGATGAACCATATGGGGATAATTTCATTGTAATGACGTGCAATGCATTTTGATCCACCATTTTATATATTGTGTTTGTTACTAGATATACATAGGTCAAAGTGGCTATCTAATCTGACCAACACTCTACTTTTTGTTCAGGTTGAACACCCAGTGACTGAAATGGTAGTTGGTCAAGATCTTGTTGAGTGGCAAATCCGAGTTGCGAATGGAGAAACCTTGCCATTGAATCAATCTCAAATTTCTCAGTCAGGTATCCTTTATGTGTTTATTAAATTTCCAAGGAAAGGATATACCATGCTTCGAGTTATTTATCCTCAGATGTGGTCCTCTGGGACAGATTCAGCAACCGGCACAGGGATCTCCTTTATATGTTGTATATATATGATTTTGTGGAATACATGGTTTCATAGCTCAGTCTAAAAATTTAAAATAGATACCAGAGAGCAACCCAGTTTTGAACTTTCAAGCTTTTCATATTTAAAATTTCTCAAAATAGATCACGTTTATCTAGCCACAATGGTGTTGGAGTAGGTAATGTTCATGGCTTGAACGTTCGATTTCAAAAATGCATATAAATGTAACTTGGTTAGACAAAATTCATTCCTTTTATATTCAATTCCCATACCTTTTGGCTTCTGTTTACATTTCACATCTAATGTTCCATTTTTCTTCTATTTTGGGGGCCCTGGCAAGGTCCCACTGAGAAGTCATCTAACCCAGCTATCATTACTTGACTCTTATTTCTACACTGAGAGACATGCTATAAAGGAAAAGTCACTGTCCAGGTTCTTCCAATCGGCATTGTGGTAAGCATATCTTGCATGTAGTGCAAATTTGAGGTGATAAAGTCATGAGTCAAAATCTCTCCTTATTGGAATCATAAGCAGATAATCTATCTACAGTAAATATTTCAAGAAATTCTAAGCCAGAGAAGTAAAACACAACAGATTTATAACAGCACTTATTGTTGATCCCAAAAGAGATGAACCCCCATAGTGCACCCAAGAGGCCTAAGTGTGCTTGAGACACAAGTCAAATAACCCAGAAATAGTGCTGCATAATCCAAACACAAGTACCCATGAGAGGTGTGCTATAGAAGATATTCCCTTAGGAATTTATCAATAATCAACTTGATCGAATGATTTACAAATGAGGACTGTTAAATTTTCCAACCCCAGAACTTGACAATATTTCTGTGTGATCTCTTTGTTGAAAATTAAATTTAATAAAGTTCACAGAATAAAGTGTACAAATTGGGATTTTAACTAGCAAAATAAAAATTGTAGTGGAAGCAAATGAAACTAATTTCCACAACACACAGCAAAATTTTTCTGCCCTTCAAGTCAGCTTCTCCTTAAAAATAATATCAAAGCTTACAAGTACTCCCTTATTAGAAAAATGGCCCAGTGAAAACAAATACAAGCTACAGCAAAATTTCTGAATTTTATTGGGCACCTCTATGGCCTGTACAGCCTACCAGAAACTCCCTGGATCAACCCTTGACCTGCTGGCTGCTCTTGGCCTGCTTTATGAACCTACATGACCCCTATATGGCTGTACGGTTATTGTACAGCCTGCTGTATGGCCATGCAACCTGCTGGTTTGCTCCAAGGTGTAGCCTGCATACGTCCCTCAATTTGCAAATTTGCTGCCCTGTACGCCTGCCTATGGGCTGATCTTTCTGCTGCTAATTACTCTTGCTGTCTTGGCCTGATCAGTGGATGAAAGTCCTTTATCACCCCTGCTGAGATCACTCAATGTCACTTGTGTGCCATTTTCTTTCACCTAGCATTGCCTTCATAATCTTGAGTTATTGACCGAATCAATTAACCATAGATGACTAAGTCTCCATAACCATAATCTCTCAATGAGATTGATGGTTGGGTTTAAGTCTCAATCAACGAACTAGATTCATCTAATTCACTATTATAAAAATCTTTACATTTCCTTAGATATTAAACTCACTTTTATAAAAAAGAAATCATTTTAATAATTCCTTTAATTAAAGTGAATTTGCTAAGGTGAAGGCTTTGGACGATTTCCACATGTCTTAACACTTAAACTTGTGTTGAAGTACCTGTTACCCACCATTTTGTGGGTGATATCCCTAGAAGAAAATTTTCTCCAAGAAAGTTCTCAGCCAGCGGCTAGTAGCTCCTTGCAGCGACCAACTAGCTCGTTGTGCCATTTTCTCCACCACCTGAGCCAGCCATGTGGTCCCTCACCCTATCTGTCATGATCATATGTTTGAAGGTGGGCCTCCAGAACCTAAAGGTATGCCTTGTCATTGGGTAATTGAGTTATGTAGTTTACTTATCATGGAAACTTCTGGGCATGGATTAATGGGGGGATTCGGTGGAAAAAGTGGGCTAGGTCTGTGCTCGTCCCCTAGACCTATTTTAGATGTTACCCTTGGATCCTAGTCCCGTGGGATCTCTTTTATCGACCTTTGGGCTTTAGGGATGGTACTACATGGGAAACCCTAATTTTGGTTGCATGGTCCTGCTTGCTCATCCACATATATCACTCCCCTTCCGTTCATTACAACCCCATTCATCATCTTTCCCACCTGGGTCAACATTCCTCCATTGGGTTCACATAAGGTTAGCCTCCCCTTCCCCTACCATACACCTTAGGTCGGGCCTGAAACGATGCCCTAGAGGTTGTTGTACCTGAAAAGAAAAAGTAAAAGCATAATTGGCCACATTCAACAGGAAAATGTACCACAAAATGCAAAAGATAGCTGGGACAAACATTTAGCATGTGGGCAAGAGCCAATGCATGAGCTCTACCCCATTCCCATGGCAATCACCCTGGTTCTTATAGGCCCTAGATGAGCCTCCTTTATCATTAAGGAACCCATGATTGTCCCAACCCCTGGTGGGCAATGAACCACCCTACCTTAAAGAGGGATATCCACTGCTATACCTTACACATCATGCTATTATCCTTGAGCCGCGAGCAGTTAATCAAAGAAAAATCACAAAAGGAAAAAGGCATATGATGGACTATGCATCATTTTCCATCTTTGATCAATTACTTCCCATATCTCCTGATAATCAGCTTCCACATTATTAAAAGCACTTGCAGTGGCCTCTTTGCAACGATCAATGCTTTCATAAACAAAACCCATGCAAGGTTTATCACCATCAACCATGCGGAGCACATTAACAATTGGGTCACATATTTTTAAAACCTTGTCTGCATTTTCCCAAAAGCCATTATTGAACACTATTTGTTCAACATGTTTCCCCTTTGTTTTTTTTGAAAGGGGAGATCTCTCCCACTCAGCGTTGCATAAAACAACTCTAAGGCTTGCTTTTTCCTCAACAACTCTTTTCAGAGTAATATAAAAAGTAGCAAACCTTGTATCACAACGCCTCAATAACTCTTTAGATGCACTCTTCCTATATATGCTCAAAGTGAGACGATGGTTGATGATGAAGTTTGCAATTGTTTTGGCTCTTCATATTGTCTCATTAACCCAAGGAAATTTGGCTAAATCATGCAACATCAAATCCAAGCAGTGAGCTACACAAGGTGTCCAGTAAATATGATTATACTTTTCCATAATCATCTTCCCTGCACCAACACAATTTGATGCATTATCTGTAATAACATGGACCACGTTTTTCTCCCCAACCTCTTGAATTGCTTCATCCAAAATTCCAAAAATAAATTCTGATGTCTTCACCTGATTCATTGCATTAACTGCCTTCAAGAAAAGTACCCCTTGAGGACTGTAAACAAGCACATTGATCAATGGGCGATGACACAATCTGACCAACCATCACTCAAAATTGTGCATCCTGCATACTTCCAAGACTCTTTAATCTCAGACAATTTTTCTGTCACTCTGTCTCTTGTTTTCTTTAGCAAAGTGGTCCTTAAAGCTTCAGATCCGGGAGGAACATAGCCCTTCCCAAAATCAATGGCCTTTTTAATTACGTTTTTAAAATATGGACTCCTGGCAACATTAAAGGGAATTGCACATGCATAAAAGAATTCTGCAACAACATCATCAACTTCTTGTCTCTCCACAGGTTTCCAGAATTGATTTAATGTTTTGGTTCCACCTGTTTTTACTACAGTAGAACTTGATCCACCAATTGTTGAGATTGAATTAATGGTGTTTGAGGAAGACATGGCAATCTCTCTCTCAATTCGCTGCCTCTTCTGCTCCCTTTTTTCTTTTACTGTCTCTGAAGTTAAATAGCTTTTCTCCACTATGGCTTTTTGCTCATCTGAGATCTTAGTGCAGCCTTCAACACCACCTCCACTTCCATTGCTACTAATGAGAAGGTGATCCACTGCTCTAGTTAAAGAGCCAGTGAATTGATGTTCACAAAGCTGACACAAAAGATTTTTCCGTTCTTTATTGACAAAATTCCATGCTACAGCAGTTGATTTTGGGGGTGCCACTGGAATCTGAAGGTTTTGATTGCTAAAGTAAAGGTTGAAATGTTTGCATTTTAAAAAAAATTACATTTAAGTTAGTTCTAATGCATGAAATTTTATGTAAACATCTTTTTTTTTTTAACTGTCTTATTTTTTGTAAACTGGAAATTCATTTGAAACTGTGTATAAACAGTAAACTGCCACTTATTTTTTTAATCACAGACTCACAGTAAGCAGTAGCACTAGTAGTAAATAAATTTTAATTTTTTTTTTTGTAAAAATTAATTTAAAAAAAAACTGTTTATAATTTATGAACTGTGTATGTTTAAAAAAAAAAACTGTGTATTTACCACTTATTTTTTTAATCAGAGTCTCACAATTGTCAATAATCAACTATTAGTGCTTATTGTAAAAATTAATTTACTGTTAGAAATTAATTTTTTTATTTACTATTAGAAATTAATTTTTTAATTTTATTGTAAAAATTAATTTAAAAAAAAAATCGCAGAAAAAAATAAACTCATTTACCTGGAGTGGAGAGGCTGCGGCCTGCGACAGTGGAGAGGCTGGAGGCTGGAGGCTGGAGCTCCGAGCGGCGAGTAGTCACAAGTTTGGAGGCGGTCGAGTGGCGAGGGGCCAGTGGGCCAGTGGGCCGGTGCAGGAGTAGACTGCAGTGGAGGGTCGGTGCAGTGGAGGCCCAAGGGCACGGTGGGCCGGTGCAGTGGAGGCCTGAGGGGCCAGGGCATGGTGGGCCGGTGGCTGTGATGCCGCCTGCGTGCGCAGAAGAGAGCTTGCAGGCTCGAGCGACCGCCGACGAGCAGCGTCCCGGTCAAAGGCTCTAAGCGGCAGCAAATTGCAGAGGAGATTGCCAGCATCCGAGGAGCAGAGGAACAATGTCGAGGGTAAGCGGTAGCGGAAAACAGAAAAGGAAAATCGTGATGGATCATGGCTTTTAGCCAAAAAAATCGTGACCGCTGAACTTTAAAAAAAATAAATCGAACTTTTAAAAAAATTCGACTAAATTCGGCAATTATGGACCTTACTAGGGCGGGCACTCGAAGTCCCCCGAAGCTAAGGGTGAAACCAGAAATAACCTTACCAGGGCAGGCACTCGAAGTCCCCCGAGGCTAAGGGTGAGATCTCCGACCGGAGACACTCGGTTGCACTAAACAGTGCTGCAGACCGACTAAACAACCGGCGTGCTGAAGCAGACAGAAGCCTAGCTCTCAATATCAATATAAAATCATGCATACCAAATGAAGTGGTAACCCCTCCTTTTATAATGCTAAACTCCCTCCAAAACCTTAACTGCGTCCTTCACCTTGCAGTTACCCTTGGGTCAGCGTGAGGCCTCCCCTCATATATGTGTGGACCCCCAAGGCCCCCTCTTTAAGTTATAACGTTAATCAACTAGGAAAACACTTTATTTTATAAAGTGAGGTGACTAAAGTGAGGTGACCCCTCTTATTTCTCACTTTATTTATTATCTCTAACTAAAGCGGCAAAATTAAACAAAAATGAAATATTCCAATTAGCAAGGCTAATTGGGAATATTACAGTCTCCCCCGGCAAAACGTTGCTTGTCCTCAAGCAACTGAAGTGATGGATGCTGTAAAGTCTGCTCGCTCTCCCAAGTGGCATCCTCATCCGGTAAAAATTGCTTGTTCTCAAGCAATGCTTGAACAAGCCTACTCTCTAGCTGATGCTCCCCGCCGATACTGCAAAATGTGCCTGGGTCCCACTGAAACCTTTCTGTCTCCTGCATCACCCTGATATGAAGGGGTATCTCAATGCCAGGATCCCAAACTGGCCTCTCATGGTACCAGCCAATCAATAGTCCTCCCGGATCCCATCGCCACTGTGGCCAATAATCGCCCAAGTCCCATGACTCTGACTGCTCACTGTCTCTGGCTATGACTAAAGACCATGACTGCTGCTGCTTTGCATCTACGAATGTGTAAGTTGTCCCATCGACTGTGTACCAGCTCATCATCTCCCTCCACTCAAGGCATGAAGTGAGGAACATCTCTCTCATGTGGATCCTCCATCCCCAAGCAATCATCCAAACAAAATGAGCCACCTCCCGACAAGGCAACTCCTGAAAATCTCCTTCTACCTCAAGCTCTGGTAATGAAGGTGGGCTGAAAGTCTGATCTTGGCAAGCATCATAGCTTACCCCATGCTGTCCTTATCTCCACTCATGACAAGTGTAGAGTGTATGCCGATCTTGGGCTGCAAAATCATTGCCCTCCAATGGCAAAGTGAAGAGCAATCCTCCAAAGAAGGTCCCTCCATCAACGAAGAACAAGCTGGCCCAAAACAATTCATCCATGAAGAATAGGACATGTGCTTCATGGATCATCCTAATGAGAGGTTTGCTGAAGGTGTTGCATGAGGATACATAATGCAAACAATCCCTCACAAGGATACAGCGTAGTCTCATCCACTGCAATCTCAGAAAATCATATGGCAAGCAATGTACAAGATCCATCACTAATGGGTAGTAAATGGCTGAATATGACAACAACATAGGTCCAAACACTTGCCCATGGCTGTACAATGGATGAATATCAATCTCATGGCCCACACCAAAAGAGAACACATATGTAGTAGTGGTAGCCATGCCTCCTCCCATGCTCCTATTAGAACATGTAGTGCAGAAAATACTCAAAGGCACATTCAGCTCATGTGTCTCTCTCATAATCAAGCCTCCCATACAAATCTGACCATATGCTGGACGTAAGATGGCACATGGATTCATAAATGAGTCCTCCATAGTGTTTTGGCATGCTATGAAGAAGAATGAACCATGTGCTGCAAGAAGATAATCCTCCTCATGCTAGGAAACCCAAGTCAAGAAGAATATGCCATAGATGTCTCTATCATCATTACCTCCTCTTTGTGCAACAAATATGAAGTGATCCTGGGACCTATGGGTTATAGATCTACCATATCTCTGCTGCGCACACTTCATCCATAATGTTTTGCTCCAAGGTGACAACGCTGGGAGCTCATGCAAATAAGCTCCTGTCACTACCAGACTCTGCTCTTTGACATGCTCCTTGTCAAAGACTCCTCTAATACTGCTGCAACAAGTGTGGAATACTCCCCAAGATGGAAGTGCTTCCTCGTCATCATCAAAGATCAAGGAGATAGTGCCATCCCCTCTTCCTGCAACATCATGCAAAGTGTGAGAGCAATTCTGCCCTTGCTCTCCCAGAAACAAACCAAGCAACCAAATAATTTGCTGCCTCCCCATACTTCCATCATACAACTCGAGTATCATAGCAACACCATGCATACATACTCTATGCTGCTCCATGATGCAAGTATCCAGCCATCTTTCCTCCACCCTCCGACTCTTAGGAAGAGTGTTTGCCAAGAGATGGCCAAACTCTTTCAAGAGTAACCAGCGCAGCCAAGCCTCCTGCTGCCTTGTGTCATAGATCTGCAAGTAGCCCCCTAGCTCCTTGCTCATCAACCGCGTCCACTCAATCACTTGTGGATGCCTTCTTCTTCTCCTCATCCTGTTATTCCTCCCATGAGGGCTACCATCCTCCCAAATCAAGTTTCTGAATTTGCACTCCATGGGATCCTGAAATATAAACTTCTCAAGGATCAATGAGACCCTATCAAGAATCAAATAGGTGGTAGGCAAAAACCTCCCATCATGATGTGTATGGCTCAAGGGATGTCCAACACACGCATGAGAGATGTTATCCATCCGAAGATGTCCCCCATCTTCTATCTGCTCTTGTGAGAAGGGAAGAAAGTCATTGCACCCCATGGTGTGTCGAAGTGCATCTCCAGTGGGATCTCTCCTTGAGACCTCCCCTTCATCCATAGCCTGCTCCACCGAGTACCAACTCAAAATCTCTCGCCATCCAACCTCAACACGTGGCTGCTGTACCCTGTGCAACTCTGATCGTCTCATACCACTATCCAAGTCAACATATGAGACCTGACTAGGTGGCTCTGCCTCTCTCTCTCCAACGGAAAGAGATGATCTAACAACACTACTAGTCCCATCCATGCATACCTGAAGGGGAATGATCTGATGCTGCAATGTGCCCTCAGGTTGTACCATCAGGGAATCCAGCCGTTCCCCAATGCGGACCAACTTGGCCGCCGACTTGGCACAAGTCACTCTCATACCCTCCAGCTCCTGGTCCTGCAACAAAATGGTCTCCCGTACTGACGCGGCCTTCTTTCTCAAAACTCGAAGGTCTGTCCGAAGCCGATGATACTGCTGTCTGCGACCATCATCCAATACCTCTGTACCTGCTATTACCTCATCGAAGGTGGATACATCTCCTGACACCTCACCCTTCTGTTGTGTGCTGCTACCACCCGAAGACTCGGACATGGCTCCAGTCATCACCTCAGTGGATGGCTCTACCGGGGTAGGCTCTACCTCCACTATGATATCAACCGGCACGGACAAGGAGGTCTCCAATGATGGTGAGTCCTGTGTCACACGAGGTGTAACCTCAGGCTCCCTGCAATCCTGTGTGTCCTCTTCCTCCAAGTGTGAGGTAACCATTTTAATGGTTTCCTTCTCCGATACTCGGTCAAGCTGGAAAGAGGTATCCGACTTGTCCACTGTGCGCTGTAAGCCCCTATCATGTGAGTGCTTGCTCCCTCTGCGAAAGTTGTGAGGTCTACTATCACGCTGGAGCTGAACATAATCTCTACTCGCGGTGCGGTGGTAGTCTCTACCATGATGATGCCGGTGCCCCTGGTGTTGATCATGGAGTCTAATGCCATACTGGTACAGGATATATCTCTCGAAGGGGAAAGCATCCATGAACCCCTGTCCGAAAGCCTGATACTCTGCAAGAATGTCAGCCATCCGAGCCGGATCTACCTCTCGCTGTACTGTTATTCCTGTGTCCTCTGGCAAGAATGTGGGCATAGTGGGACGTGTGGGTGTACATGAATCCATAGGCCGAGGGGCATCATGCCGAACGATCTGAAAACCCCTAGGGAGTTCTCTCTGACTGGCCTCTATGGCTGAGAGCCTCTGTGATGCCTCCTGGATGTGACGGAGGAGTGCATCCAGTTTCCTATCTACGTCTTCCATCGGGTCCCACTGCTCTGGGTCCCTCACAGGCTCCTCAGAAACCGCACGGCTGCTGCAAACCATACCGCTGCTTAACTTTGACCTCCGATTTACCCATTGAAAACTACTCAGAAGATTCCAGGAATTTGGGAAGGTGATCCTTGTCCAAAACCCAGAAAAACCCAGAAAACGTTTTTCCTAATTCCAAACTTCAAAATTTGACCCTTTTTATTTTGGCCCTTTTTTCAACTGCGTTTCTGGTATTGCAACTGCTATTGCTCTGTATGGCCTCTTTCCCAATGTCATAGACCACAGGCTGAGCCAGAATTATGCTCTGATACCACTGTAATATCCCAGGAGAAAGCCAACGATGTGCACGGGAAATATGCTGAACGGATATAGAAAATACAATCACGGAGCAGGATCATGGAACAAATACACATAGTGCCCGGCCCAGGCCATTTTATTAATGCGAAAGTACATAGAAAGTACAGAAAAATCAGAATCAATGCACCTATCCTTGCCCTAGGCAAGTGGAGCCCTCTCCCAGGACAACGATAGGTACACCAACAAGAGACGACGTCTAGTCGTTGCTGACATCACAATGCGGCTCCCTGGATGCTGAAACTTATTTGTCAAGCCCCTTCTAACCTGGCTTTGCTCCTCGGATCCGTACTGCAGTGGATGCATACGAATGTCGGATCTTGGATCGAAGCCTCCAAACCGGATGCGTCTATCCCTCCCGGATCTGCGTCCTCCTAGATCGGAATCTGCTTCTCAACACTTGAGGATCTATCTTTGGATCGACAATATCCCTTCGATCTGCCTTTAGAAGTTTGGTTGATGTTATCTCTTCAGATCTAGGCTAGATTTGCCAATATCTCCTCAGATCTACAATCTCCCCAGCTGGATCTAGTGCTATACCTTCAGATCTGCACCATACAGAACTAGATCTGCAAATATCTGCTCAGATCTACAATCTCCAAGGCTGGATCTATCAATGTGCCTTCAGATCTGCGTCCTCCTCTCCCTGCTGGAACAGCGTCCTCACTCCAAGGCTGCTCTGCGTCCTTCCTCCTCCTGGAACAGCGTTTTCCCTGCTCAGATCTGGACTGCGTCCTCCCTGGAACAGCGTCCTCACTCTCCAAGGCTGATCAGCGTCCTCTCTTCTCCTGAAACAGCGTCCCTCCTCCTCAAAACTGCGCAGCCACAAGAGGGCTTCTTCCTCTCCCAATCTGCACCAGAAACTGCTGCTATTTGCTACTGAAACTGAAAGGTGTACTCAGAACATAACCTTACTAGGGCAGGCACTCGAAGTCCCCCGAAGCTAAGGGTGAAACCAGAAATAACCTTACCAGGGCAGGCACTCGAAGTCCCCCGAGGCTAAGGGTGAGATCTCCGATCGGAGACACTCGGTTGCACTAAACAGTGCTGCAGACCGACTAAACAACCGGCGTGCTGAAGCAGACAGAAGTCTAGCTCTCAATAATAATATCAAATCATGCATACCAAATGAAGTGGTAACCCCTCCTTTTATAATGCTAAACTCCCTCCAAAACCTTAACTGCGTCCTTCACCTTGCAGTTACCCTTGGGTCAGCGTGAGGCCTCCCCTCATATACGTGTGGACCCCCCAGGCCCCCTCTTTAAGTTATAACGTTAATCAACTAGGAAAACACTTTATTTTATAAAGTGAGGTGACTAAAGTGAGGTGACCCCTCTTATTTCTCACTTTATTTATTATTTCTAACTAAAGCGGCAAAATTAAACAAAAATGAAATATTCCAATTAGCAAGGCTAATTTGGGAGTAATACAAATCGCCATGATGGCGACATCTCCTTGTCGTATATGGGGATAGCCTCTCGTGTGGAAGGAGCTTGAAACAAAGCAATCGGATGACTGATCTGCATCAAGCACGCAATCCCCTCTCTGATGCATCGCACTCTGGGACAAAGGGTTTGCGTAAATACGGCGGTGCTAATGCGGGACAACCCCGCTCATCACCTCCTTGAGCTTGTCGAAAAGCTCGGCTTGTGCGTACGACCAGGCGAATGCCCCCCTTCCTCGTCGGTCCGTCGGTGCGGCAAGGCGGAAGAAGCCCTTGGCCGAACTCGCAGTAGGTGCAGACCACCAATAAATCCCAGAAGCCTCATGGTCACATTCCGTGGCTGCAGCCGATCCGGATAGCCACGATCTTCTCCTCGACGCAGACTCTCACCCCGTCCACTCCTATAATGTGTCCCGGATACGACATCAAAATAGGCCCAAAAACTCACATGGAGAGCTTGGCATAGAGCTGTTGCTCCTCCAAAATGTGCAGGGGCGCTCTCAATATGCGGAGATGCTCCTCCCAGGTCCTGTTGTATATAAGGATGTCATCAAAGAAAACCGGCCACAAACTTTCTCGGATGATCACACAAAGAAAATGTGATTCATACAAGGCCAGAAGTAGCGATTGCATTGGTCAGCAAATGGCATGACCGGAAACTCAAAAGTGCCCATAATGACACACAAGCGGTCTTGGGAATGTCTGTTCCTCACGCGTGTCCCCGGTGGTGCCGGATCTCCAAATAATCTTTGCGTGGTGCTCCTCTCGACTCATCCATCGGCTCGTCGATCAAGGAATGGGTACATTCTTCGGGGGTCTTCTTGTTCGAGCCACCTTGGTCAATGCCTCGTAATGTGCCGTCCTTCTTCTTCACCCAGCACTACGAAGAAGCAAAAGGGCTAGTGCTAGGCCGAATGTGACCAAGGGCCGACAACTCACGAATGGCTCGCTCTATCTCATCCCGATAGGCCTTGGGATGCCTATACGGTGTGGTAATCACGGCCCCATGTCCCTGCTCCAAGCTCGATCGTGTGCTCAAACCCCCGATCCGGTGGCTGTCTGACGGAATGTCCCCAAAGCCTCTGCATATCTATCGAGAATAGACTATGGAGTGAGGTGCACGTCCCGCCCTATATCCTTGCCTGCGAAGCCGCAACTCTCTCGCCCACTCTATATCTCCCTTGCGGAAAGTCGCCTCCCATGCGGCCAGCTACGTCTGTCTGGGGGGTGGATATGTGTTACGCCCTCGTGTCTTCTCATGCTTCCCGTCTTGGAATCATCCCCTCCATCTCTGGGGCCTTCCAATCCGTCGTGACCTTCCCCAAAGTAATAAGCCAGCGAACTCCCAATATCACGTTGGTGTACGGGATGTCCACCACAAAGAAGTGATCGATCGATGTATAAGTGCCCATAAATCGCGATAATTCGGTACATATCGAGCACATGCCATGGTACGGTCTCCACAGTGCCAAAACGAAAACCCATAAAAGCCCTCCGTCGGTATGCCTCTCAAGCTCCAACCATCTGGGCATCAATAGAGACTGTGGGTGGCCCCACTATCGACCAGAGGCTGACAGAAACTCGCTGTCAGCGCAACGCCTGTCCCCGTGCGCGCAAATTTAAATACTTGAGGACTCCTCGCAATGCTAGAGCTCCCCCGATGAGTGCGAATGATGCCCCACATCGCGGGTGGTGGAGGTGGTAAGAATGCTACGTGGCACTCAGCATCCTCCTGCCCTATCATCATCTCCTCATCCTCTTCTCCATTTGCTCTCGGAAGACCTCTATGAAATGTGCCTTCCACCGCCGCACATTTGTGTCCCGACCAACACGGCTCCGCGGAGGTAAACATAATCGCTTCCGCCTCGGCTCTCTCCACAGCACTCATCCATCAATCGCCCTCGTCCCGGATTGGCAGCAGGAGCGGAGCCTCGTGTCCTTACCCTTGGTGGAAACTGTCTCACCACGGGATAAGGTGGCCGAGTCCTGAGCAGGGCATACACGTAAGTCTCGAGTCTACGATGGCATCCGCGGTGTAGCCGGTTTGTTCGGCCAGGACTGAGCCCCGCAGTGGCTGCGGCCCGACCCCTCCACAAACATATAGACCATCAGGAGCTGTCGATAAGTCGGTGCCATCCTTTGAAACCACTCAAGAAATCTGAAATGTATGCCTGCGCACTCCCCGATCTGTTTGGAGGCTGGTCGGCTCAACAAAATGCGCCTCGGATCACCTCTGTCGCCGCTCTGCCACCTCTGGTAAACTCGGCATATGTCGTCAGCAGCAGAATGCCGGTGTCGCCATCCCCATGAAACCACCGATCCACGAGCACCTCACCCTCTAATGCAATCGCAGCCATCTTAATGGCCTCGGGTCTCCGACATCTGGTTGGGCGGAAATAGATATACGGCTTCTCCACCCGGACTTTCTTCGAATTCTTTGATGAACCATCAAACGCGGCAAAATAAGATCTAACCGCACGGTGGTCATCACGGTGGTATCCGTGCCCTTGTGTGCAGTGCGATCATGAGGTTGATGCGTCACAAAAACGGAGATAACGCTCGAAGGGAAGTATCCATGAATACTGTCTAAGAACTGCCACTCTGCAAAACGAGTGCCCATCGGCCGGACTCAACTCTCTCGGTGCGTACGACCCCTCGTCCTCTACCGGGGAAGGTAGGCATGGTGGGTGGCGATCATGGATTATCCCTCTGTGCACCTCCCCGCACTCTGTCCTTGTGTCATACGGCAAGAATGTGGGCATAGTGGATCGCGCGGGTACAGTAAAATCACGGTGGGATAGCATCGTGCAACGGTACATGGCGAGACATACCCGATCCCTCATCGATGCGAAGAACTCTAGGGAGTTCTCTCGGCCCGATCTCCTCCATGGCCAAGAGCCTGCGCGAGCGTCTCTGCATGTGACGGAGGACGCCTCTCTTTAAACCTCACATCATCATCAACCATTGGGTTCTGTTTGCTACGGGCCCTTCTCGAGGAGCATACGCCTGCGAATACTGTCTCGGGGTGGCTCCTGATCGGAATCACTTCCCCCGAAGAAACTTCCACCTACTCTCGGCTTCTGCGTTTCTTCGATAGATGTAGGGATTGTCCGGGCGTCATGGTACACTTTCGCACACGGTACAGGCAGGATCTGTGCTCCGTCTGCTTGTAATATCCCCAAAGAGAGCGGCCGATGTGCACGGATATGTGCAGACGGATATATAAAACAAAATGCGGAACCGAGATAATGGAACAAGTACACATAGAATGCCGAACACTATTGTTATTAATCTCGGAACACATAGATAGGGTACAAGATAATCGGAATGGTGCCTATCCTTGCTAGGCAAGTGGAGACCCTCTCGGAGCAAATAATGGTGCCAAATAAGGACGGGCGTCCCTAATTTGGTGAAGAAGCACTATGAAGAAGAGCTTCTTCTTTGGAATGCCAACGCACCGGAACTATGGACGGAAGAAACACGGAAAAATGGACGACCTCAATCACTCGGACAGGCAGAAAATGTGGCTTGGTGTAACTCCACCACCGATTGACCTCACAAGTGAAAACGCGCTCTGCTGGTGACGAAGTATGAGAGAAGGCAGAATGAAACGCTGGCCACGAGTCCTCCGGATGAGATGACCAACTCCTCGGTGGAAACAACGACGAGCGCGGACCCTCACACGAAGACCACCCCGCTCATCGGATCGGCGTCCTCCCGGGCGGATGCCCGTCCTCTGCGACCGGATACGGATCGGAGTCCTCCCTCTCCGGATACGCGTCCCTGTCTCCGGATACGCGTCCTCGGAGGCTGGGTCTGGCCGGATGCTGCCGTCCTCCGCGGATGCGAGGGCTCTCCTACACGGATCTCTTTGGATGCGAGTCCTCCCTCCGGATGCGTCCTATCTCTCCGGATGCGTCCTCCAAGGCTAGATGTAACTGCTTTATCTCCAAATGCAAGTCCTCAAGGGTGGATACGCGCTATCTCTCCGGTCTGGTCCTCCAAAGGCCGGATCGCCGCTGTCTCTCCGGATACGCGCGGGTCTCAAGAAGGGTATCTCTACGCTGAAATCTCCACAGGAAACTGCGCAGTTGCACCACGCGACGGGGACGGTGCTCGGAAAATAACCTTACCGGAAGCGAGGCACTCGGGGGTCTAGGAGCTGGGGTGATACTCGAGAAAAAATAACCTTACCGGGCGAGGCACTCGAAGTCCCGGAGCTAGAGTTCCGATCTCCGCACGGAGACACTCGGTTGCACTAAACAGTGCTGCAGACCGACTAAACAACCGGCGTGCTGAAGCAGACAGAAGTCTAGCTCTCAATATCAATATCAAATCCAACATGTCCTAAAATGAGGTGAGAACCCCACCTTTTATAGTGCTAAACTCCCTCCAAACCCTTGACTGCGTCCTTCACTCTCCTTGGCCTGCGCAATTAACCTTGGGTCAGCCTGATGCCTCCCCCTCATACTCATGTGGACCCCCAAGGCCCCCTCTCTAAGTTATAACGTCAATCAACTAGGAAAAACACTTTATTTTATAAAGTGAGGTGACTAAAGTGAGGTAACCCCTCTTATTTCTCACTTTATTTATTATTTCTAGCTAAAGCGGCAAAATTAAACAAAAATGAAATATTCCAATTAGCAAAGCTAATTGGGAATATTACACAGCTTATAGATCTCCTTGCAAAAACAAAGTCATGTTACCAAAATTGATTATAGAATAAAAGATACTTACTTGACAAGTGAAGAGTCTTCAACTTGATTGCTTCAATGGTGACAACATCTTTAGATCCAGCTTCCTTTTGTTGATGGAGATTACTGCTTCTTTGGATGACCTTCTTCAGGGATAAAGAAGTCATTCTTGTTTCAATGAGAGGAAACTTGTCTTATAACCTTTGAAGATGATGACAGTGCCTTTAGCCTCTTAATCTTCAAGTATTCAAGATACTTTGACTTTCCTCTGGAGGTAGCCTTTCTTCTCCAATGTAGATCCACCTAGACCTTATGGTACCGAGTCACCACTTATGAATTACATACCTGTGTCTTTATTAGCCCTGTTGTATGTGCATCTTGTTGGAGTACTTACCATTGTGGTAGCACCGAACTCCTTTTCTGCTGGAAGCATCAAAACTGTGTTATTGTAGTAACACCGACACCTTCTCATCGAAACTTACTCGCTGTTGGGAGCACCGAATCCTTCACTGTAATGTATTATATTCATGTTGCTGCTTTGGCTCCTTTTATTTGCTTCAGCACTTAGTGCCTTTGATTGTTTCTGAACTTCATCAATTCTATTCCACAAACAAACAAACAAAAAAATCAAACTTATTCACAGTGATATCTCTGAATTATATTGACCATGTCATTGTGATAACACTGAATTTTGGTCACTGTGTTGCACCAAGACTTCATGTGGTGGCATCGAGACTTTCTCCTGAGATAGTACCGAGACCTTCTCCTTGAGATGGCATTGAAATCATTTACTGATATTTCACTGAGACTGTGGTACTGTGGTGAGACTTCATCACTGTGTCTGCACTAAAAACCTTTGCTACAGTAGCACTGAAATATTCCCATCGAAAGAGCACCGAACCATACATGTGATAGCACCGAAATGTAACATCAAAACTGTGGTTACTTTGGTCACAGCGGTAACACCGAGCCTCTGCAATTGTCATCTGAATTTCAGAGGTGATTTGAATTGCTTCTGTGATTATTGCCAGGTTCACTATAATTAGTCCGAGTTTCTATGATGTCCGAGCTACTGTTCAGAGATAGAATGCGAAGATTCTAAGCTTCTTCAAGGTGTTTTTAAGATGGAACTAGTTCACTGTATTCTAAGATCAGAGATGACCTTTGTAAGATATGGAGCTTTTACTGATCTTTCTTGAAACTGCCTTTTTATCACGACCTTAGCTCTAATACCATGTTGATAATTTCTGCTCCTTCTTCAACGCTGTCTAACTTAGACTAATCCGCAAATTCTGCTGTGGTGTACTCATTTTTTCTAACGCAATCTCTGAGGTATCTACAATCTGCTGTGGTATATGCATTTAGACTAATGCAACCTCTGTGGTATCCGCAATCTGCTGTGGTGATGTAAGTCTTTATTCCGCATTTGATTGTGGGTTATCTGCATTGTATGTCCGCATTTCCTTTTAGTGATATCCGCATTTCTTACTCAGAGATATTCACATTCTTATTATACATGTCTATCTGCTGTATTCGCATACAATTCTGTCTTTAGATGACACTATCGACCACACTGTTATTTCTTCAGGGATCCTTAATTGCCCTTGCAATATCCACATTTATTCGTTGTTCATAATTACATAACTCGGTCTCTACTGTGTTGTCCACAATTCACTCTTAGTTTGCGGATACAGTTTGGTGTTCATATATTCTCTGTCTCAGACTTATCCGAAATCCGTATTCAATTGTATGCTATCCGCATAGCTTATTGCTCCAACTGATCCGCAAACTGGACATATATATAGTGGTACCTATTTCTTCATTTAGGCCGACCACATAACATATATTTTGGGCCGACATGTAAAACTGACTTCTTGTTGATTATTAACCACATTTATCATATATATTTTCCAGCAATTAATGATGGCAATTCTCTTCATATTCATGACTCTAATTACATCGTCAAATATGAAGACCGACCTAGTTACACTTTTCAACAAACCTAACAGTTGACCTCTTAGGAGTCCCATTTAGGTCCCTTGCTGGTTTGAGTGGTAACAGGTACAACAAGGAAAATAGTAAAATCATTAATGTTATGAAGTGTTATTATATCTCACATTAATGTTTACCGCGTTCACAACTAGCTCATAATAGTGTCTAAGTATCAAACCCATACACAAGAACATGTTACAAAGTGAAGTAAACAATCTAGACCAAAGTACCATAACATGTACAATGACAACATAATGTACGTATTTTAAAAGCATGTGTCATCTGAGGTGTGAGAGAGAGGAATTGGTATACCTTGGTTGAACTAGCACAAACATATGTCTGAAGGAGAGAACTAAAAGAGTAGACTGAATCTAGAGAATATGAGCAAGAGAGCTCATCCAAGCAGTCACAAAACACCCCTTGATAGGGTGTCTCTGGAAGTAGTTGCCACGAGGGGGAAACAAGGATGATGCCATGCATGAGGTGGATAATGCACATCAGGATGCTGGAATACACAGTGCAACTTATTTACAGGAAAAGGATGCATGCACGGTGAAGATGGTTTGCTAAAGGAAGATTGAGTTATAAGTATGATTTATTCTAGCATAGAAGTACGCTGTCTAATTTTGGTCTTTTCCATTAATTTTCTATTGTCATAAGAAGCTTATGAACAAAAATTTCACCCTTTCATTTAAATGGAAGAATGAAAATTTGTAACCTACGTTGTGTGCTTATTTTGTTTACTAAATTTTGCAATATTGAAAAGCAATATAATATGTAGTTATGTAATAATGTATTGTTAAATCCTTTTTTGGTCTATTAGAACAAGTTTTTTTTCTTTCCTGCCTACAAGTGAGTTAAAACTAAATTGCTCTTCTTTTTTTCTTCTTTCCACATAGTTCCCAAGGATGATGGAAAAATTTCCAAGGGGACCACTTATAAAGGAATAAAATCACAACGTTGGGATGCCATAGGGTTTAGTTAAAGAAGGAAGTTTTAGTATATTTGTTCTTTTGACATGCAATTATGAATGCAATATATTTGCAGTTCTTCAATAATTAGTGTTTGTAATATCCCCAATGGAAATAAACAGCAATATAAAGCACATAAACAAAGACAAACATCAACTAGAGAGATATCACATGAACAATAACCAATATGGAGAACGCTGAGCCATTTTATTAATACTGAAAGATAGAAATGAGTACAAAAGGTGATCAGAATGGTGGCACCTTGTCTTGCACTATGCAAGCGTAGAAATACTCTCAGATTGTGACCCGGAATGGCTGCTAACTCAAGACTGCGTAATCTCCAGTGCCGCTAGTGCTGGTGCTGCTACTGCTGGAATGAGAAGCTGATTTGGGGTTGTTCCCCTCCTCGGAAAATTATGAAACTCTGGAAATAACCTCTCCACACAAAACCCAGAAAAGCCCAGAGAGCTTTCTGAAAATGGCTGACCCTCGAAAATACCTCCCTTGAGGCACTACGCTATCCCCAAAGGAGAAATGCTGCCCCTGAGTGCCCTGATGCAAATGCTGGTCTCCAACTCTGTGAAAATGCTAGAATATGGAAGGGCTGATCCCTCTCCAACTCCTCCGGGAAAAATCCCGTGATAAACCCTCAATCCGGAACTCCCTCTATCCAAGACTGCATCCTCCCTCTCATTGACTGCGCTATCTCTTCCAAAGAATGCTCCCAACTGCGGATGCTTCTATCCTCTCCAGAAAAACAAGGTGGAACTCCTCACCCGAGCAAGCACTCGAAGTCTCCTAGGGTTGAGGTTGGGATCTCCGAATGGAGACACCCGATGTACTGAACAGTATGTGCAAACTTTGCTAAACAGCAAGTGTGCTCAATGTCAAAAGACAAATCTCAAAGATGCATAATTAGAATGAATGAGAATGAGGAGACACTCCCTCCTTTTATGCTCGGTGAGCCTTTCCCTCACCTAGGCCCCACCAATCTCTGCGCTGTCCCCTTGGGCCACGTTGTCCATCTCCCTCTGCACTAGCTTGGCCCCATGCTGTCTATGCTGCCCCTTTTTCCACGCTGCCACTTGACCACTAGGCCTCACTTTGCCAAATAAACATGTCTCTTAAGTGACTTTAGGAAATACTTTTTATCCTAAGTGTGAGTTGAGTGTCCTCTCCACCTACTTTATTTATAATTTAAATTTATAAAGGCAAAATAGTTAAAATTAATATTTCCAATTAGCTATTGCTAATTGGGAATATTACAGTCCTCCCCGGAAAAATGTTGCTTGTCCTCAAGCAACTGTAATGATGGATGCTGCAGAGTCTTCTCACTCTCCCAGGTGGCATCCTCATCCGGTAAATTCCTCCATCTCACTAGGTACTCTCTGACTATCCTGCTCTGAAGTTGTCTCTCCTTAGTATCAATAATGGCCTCTGGCTGTAGCACCAAATGCCCCTCATCATCTGTGGGTGGAAGCTCCTCTGTTGCAGTCACCTGCTGCCCCAGTGCCTTCTTCAGGCATGACACGTGAAAAATGTTATGAATCTTGCTACCAAAGGGTAGCTCCAACTCATATGCAACCTCTCCAACTTTGCGTGTCACCCTATATGGTCCATAGAAGCGAGGCTTGAGCTTTTCAGCCCCCTTCTGCTTCAACGTGGATTGTCGATATGGCTGCAAGCATAGGTAGACCAAGTCCCCTACCTTGAACTGCCTCTCAACACGTCCCCTATCGGTGTACAACTTCTACTGATTCTACGCTGTAGCCATGTTATCCTTGAGAGCTCGAAGTATATCCTGACTCTCTTGGATCCAATCCTTGTCTCTAGGAGCCTTGCTAGCACCAAACATCATGTCAGCAAAAGATAAAGCATGATATCCATACAATGCATAAAACAGAGACATACCGATGGACATATGATGAGTGTTGTTGTAGCAGTACTCCCCCAAGTGAAACCATCTCAACCATGCCTTCTGCTGCCCGCTGACATAGTTACGCAAATAGCCCTCCAGCCACTTGTTCACTATCTCTGTCTGTCCATCCGTCTGGGGGTGGTAACTAGTACTCGGTGTCAACTCAGTGCCCACCAAACGGAAAAGCTCCTGCCAAAACCCACCCATGAAGCGGCTGTCCCTGTCACTGACAATGATCTTTGGAAGACCATGCAACCTGAAAACGTCCCTGAAGAACAACTCTGCTACCTGTGTTGCAGTGTAATCTTCCGATATGGCGAAAAAATGAGCATATTTAGTCAGTCGATCAACGACTACAAATATGCAATCCTTGCCCTGCACAGTGGGCAACCCTGTAATGAAGTCCATCAAAATACTCTCCCATTTCCCCTCAGGTATGGGAAGAGGCTGTAATAACCCTGCCGGATGGTTCATCTCCCCCTTGTTACGCTGGCAAACTTCGCACTCCCTGACATGTTGGAGCACGTCCTCCTTGAGGCCCTTCCAAGAAAACCTCTCCCTGATGGCCCTATAGGTTTTGGTAAACCCCTGGTGGCCTGATAATGGTGAATCATGTGAGGCGTGCAATATCTTCTTCTTGAGCTGAGAGCCCTCAGTCAAGAAGATCCTGTCCCTGTAATAGATCACCTCGTCCATCACTCTGTATCTGTCATCTGTCACCTGTCCACCCAAAATCTCACAGGAAAAATGATCCTTGGAGTACTCTACCAACAATTGAGCCCTCCAGTCTGTGTCCAAACTCATCAAGGACAACGTTTTCAGTCTGCGTGAAAGTGCATCTGCCACAACGTTGTTCTTCCCTTTGACATACTCGATGTCAAAGTCATAAGCTTGGATCTTGCTGACCCACTTCTGCTGCCTCTCCTACAACTGTTTCTGCTCTAGAAATAAACAAATGTTGTTGTGATCCGTCCTCACCCTGAATCTGTTCCCTACCAGGTACTGCCGAAACTTGGCCAATGCATGCATGATGGCCAACATCTCCTTGTCGTATATAGCATACAACCTCTCATGTGGCAATAACTTTCGGCTCTCGAAAGCTATGGGGTGGCCTCCCTGCATCAAAACTGCATTGATTCCCTCCCCTGATGCATCACACTCCAAGACAAAGGGCTGTGTAAAATCTGGCAATGCTAACACCAGACAGCTGCTCATCACCTCCTTGAGCCTGTCAAAAGCCCTCTGTGTTGTCTCCGTCCAACTGAATGCCCCCTTCTTGGTGAGGTCTGCAAGAGGTGCAGCAAGTTGGGAAAATCCCTTCACGAACTTTCGGTAAGAGGTGCAGATCCCCACAAATACTCGAAGTTTTGTCACATTCTTCGGCTCCGGCCAATCCCTGATGGCCCTGATCTTCTCCTCGTGGACCTTCACTTCGTCTACCCCGATGATGTGCCCCAAGTAGAGCATCCCAGTTAGCCCAAACTCGCATTTGGAGATCTTAGCATAAAACTAATGCTCTTCCAAAATGCGCAATACAGCCTCTATATGTTGGAGGTGCTCCTCCCATGTCCTGTTGTAGATCAAAATGTCGTCAAAGAACACTAACACACACTTCCTTAAGTGACTGCGGAAGATGTGATTCATGCATGACTGAAAAGTGACCGGGGCATTGGTTAGCCCAAAGAGCATCACCAAAAACTCAAAATGGTCGTAATGACACTGGAAAGCGGTCTTGGGAATGTCCTGCTCCCTCACGCGAATCTGGTGGTACTCAAATATCAAATCAATCTTTGAGAAGAACTTGGCCCCTCTCAGCTCATCCATCAACTCATCGATCCGTGGGATGGGGTATCGGTTCTTCATGGTCTTCTTGTTCAGGGCCCTGTAATCAATGCACGTCCTCAATGTGTTGTCCTTCTTCTTCACCATCACCATTGAAGAAGCAAAGGGGCTGGTGCTAGGATGGATGTGTCCAAGAGCTAAGAGCTCATGGATAGCCCTCTCAATCTCATCCCAATAGGCTTTGGGGTGCCTATAGGGTGTAGTGATGATAGCCTGGATACCCTGCTCCAGCTCAATAGTGTGCTCAAACCCTCGATCTAGTGGTTGTCCTGGTGGTATCTCCCTAAATACCATAGCATACCTGTCGAGAATGGACTGTACATCTGGGTGTACGGCCTGCCCTGTATATCCTGCCTCTGACACATGCAACTCCACTGCCCACTCTATGTCCCCCTTCTGGAAATCTGCCTCCATCTGGTGTGCTGAAACTGTCTGTGGTGGGTATGTGTGCATCCCTCGAATCTTCTCATGCCTCCCAGTCTTCTTATCCGTCCACTCCATCTCCAACGTCTCCCAGTCAGTGGTGACCTTTCCCAGCGTGATCAGCCACTGTACCCCCAATATCACGTTGGTGTCTGGAATGTCCACCACGAAAAAATGATCTGTCAGGGTGTACGTCTCCATGGTCACTGCCAAGGCTGGCACATACCTGGCACACTGCATAGTCCGATCCCCTGGAACCAGTACCGAAAACCCATCAAAGGTCTCTGTTTGTATGTTCCTCCGCTCTACCAGCTGGGCATCCATGAAGTTGTGGGTGGCCCCACTATCTACTAACATTGAGACACGTTACCCCCGTACTGTGCCTCGGACATGTAGTGTCAAATACTTGGGAACTCCCCGCAAAGTTGCCAGGGCTCCCCCGGTCGGTGCAAAAGCTGCACCTCCCGCTCTCGGCGGTGGAGGTGGCAGATGATCCCCTCTCTGTGCTGCACTGCTGCCTCCATTTTCTATCTCCTCGTACTCCTCTTCTTCCCTGCTGCTATCGGAGAAGACCTCAATGTAGTGTGCCTTCCCTGCGGCACAACAGTGTCCTGGTGCCCATGGCTCCTGGCACGTGAGGCATAACGTCCTCCACTTCAGATCTCTCCTGGTCTTATCATCTCCAAGCCCTCTACCCTGGTACCCCTTAGAGGTGGAACCCTCTCATCCTTTCCCTTCGGCTGGAATGCCGGTCTCTGGGGAAAAGGAGCTATAGTCCTGGGTAGTGCATCCTGCAAATCCCAAGTCCTTTCAACTGCATCATGGAGTGTCACTGATCTCGTCGATCTGACTAATCCCCGTAGAGGCTTTGCCAATCCATCTATGAACATATAGATCATCCGGGTTGTGGATAAATCAGGTACCATCACGGAGAGTCTCAAAAACTCTGAGATGTACGTGTCCGACCTCCCGATCTGCTTGAGCTTTGTTAGCTCAACAAAATGCTCCTCTGGATCCCTCCGATCAAATCGCTCTACCAACCTCCGCGTAAACTCAGCATATGTTGTCACTCTCGAGTGCCCCAGCGTAACCATCCCATGAAACTACCAATCCTAGGCCTCGCCCTCTAGGTGCAGCGCTGCCACCTTGATGGCCTCTAGCTCTGCCATTTGATTAAGCTGGAAATATATATCCAACTTCTCCAACCAAACTTTTGCCGAACACTTGGATGATCCGTCAAACGTCAGTAGGTGGAATCTACCCACCGTGCGCTATAAGTCCCCGTCATGTGAATGCCTGTTCCCCCTGTGATGGTTGCAGGGTCTGCTGTCCCGCTTGAGCTGAACAAAATCATGGAATGTGAGGGCATCTTTGAACTCCTGACCGTATTACTAGTACTCAACAAAGTAATCTCCCATGTGCGCTGGTTCCTGCTCCTGTTGTGCTTCTGCCCCTATGTCTGCGGCAAGAAATGTAGGCATCGTGGAACGGGGTGGTGTGTGTGATGCCATTTGCTAAGTTGTGAGGTGCTGCTGTAAATGATGAGATGTGCCTGAGCCCTCTCCCACATGGAAACCCCTTGGGGTCTCGCGCTGTCTGGACTCTGCCGTGAACCTTTGCCCCATCTCTTCTATCCGCCTTGACAAATCCTGCACTGATTTGTGGAGGAGTTCCCCGAACTCCTTCCCGGCATCTGTTTCCTCCGCCATTGGTTCCTCTTCCGCTGCGTCCACCACTGGAACGTTGTCACCTTTCCCGAAAGTGAGCTCTAATCTCCGTTTGTAATATTCCTAATTAGCACCGCTAGTTGGAATATTTCATTTTTGTATAGTTTTGCCGCCTATAGTTAAATTAATAAATAAAGTGAGAAAGAGGGGGTCAACTCACTTTAATAAAATAAAGTGCTTCCTAGTAGATGAACGTTATAACTCAGAGGAGAAAGCCTTGGGGGTCCACACACACATGAGAGAGGCCTCACGTAGGCTCCTAAGGTAACTGCGCAGGTCAAAGAGGAACTCAAGGACGCAGTTAGGGTTTTGAGGGAGCTAGCACTATAAAAGGTGGAGGTTTCACTCCATTTGGTATTATTGATATGTTGATGATATTGTGAGCTAGACTTCTGTCTACTTCAGCACGCCGGTTGTTTAGTCGGTCTGCAGCACTGTTTAGTGCGAACTGAGTGTCTCCGGTCGGAGATCTCACCCTTGGCCCCGGGGGACTTCGAGTGCCTGCTCGGGCAAGGTATTCCTTCAGTTTCAGCAGTTGATTTGCAGGAGATTTTGGTGGACGTTTTGCAGAGTAGCTGGCCTCATAGAGTGACTGCGCAGTCCAGGAGGGAGGACGCAGTTTCTGTGGTGCAGCGTTTTTGTGGGTGATTTTCGTGGTAGCCTCAGCGTATTTCAGCTTGGAGGGATTGTTGATTCAGCCGGAGAGTTTAGCAGGAGGATTTGTGGCCCTTTTCCAGCATCTTTCTTGAGCCTCTGCGCTGAGCTTGGGAGAGACAGCGTTTTCCTTGAGGAGGGCTCCATTGGTGGATTTTCGGAGGTGGTGCATTTGCTTCATGGTTTCTGGGTTTTGTCCGGAGCAGTGAGTACAGGCAGTCTACCGATTTTCAGCTCATTCCAGTTAGGGGATCAGCCCCTAGTTCCAGTGCATTGTAGCAGCAGCTTTCTATGGCAGATTTCTCCAGCAGCTAGGACGCAGTCTCTTTTGCAGCCATTTCTTATTCTGAGAGGGTCTTCACTTGCCTTGTGCAAGGATAGGTGCACTCCTTCTGATTATCTATTGTACCCATACATGTATTCTCAGAATTAATAAAATGGCTTAGCGTTCTGGTATTTTTATGTGTACTTGCTTTATTTTCCAGTCCCAGCATTTTTCTATATATTTGCATGTTTGTATTTCTGGGTATTACTGTCTATTTCCCGTTGGGGATATTACAGTGGTATCAAAGCATAGTTCTGGCTCAGCCTGTGGAGCTAGCAGTCTATGACGCCCGGGGATAAACCCTACATTGATCAGAGGAGACACAGAGACGTTGAGAGTAGGTGGGAGAACCCCTTCAGAGAGGGGGAGCCTCTGACGGATTTCGATCAAGAGCCGCCTGAGACAGATTCAGAGCAGGAGCAGCCTGTGAGGGACGCAGAGCAGCAGGGCCCTATGGCAGACGAGGAGGGTTCGAGGAGATGGGAGACACTCCTCCAACACATGCAGGAGATGACACAGAGACTCACAGCATTAGAGGTCAGGCAGAGGGAACCCCCCAGGGTTTTTCAGATCGGTGAGGGGTCGGGTATGTCCCACCACGTGCCGGTGCATGATGTTATCCCCATCATGGCATCGCATGCACCCACGCGATCCACTATGCCCACATTCTTAGCAGAGGACTCAGGGGCAGGAGTACAGAGGGGAGCACAGAGGGATATTCCAGTACCCACGCGATCCACCATGCCTACCTTCCTAGCAGAGGACGCAGGGACAGCAGCACAGCGAGAGATGGAGCCGGGTCAGATGGGTGACTATTTTACAGAGTACCAGGCGTACGGGCCGACGTTCCGAGATTCTATCACATTCAGAGACTTTGTCCAGGTCCAGCATGACATTAGACCCCGTGATCATCACAGAGGGCACAGGCATCATCGTGATGACCACCGCGCAGCTAGCAGATTTCTTTTGCCCACATTTGATGGCTCATCAAACAGTTCGGCAAAGTCTTGGGTGGAGACGTTGGACATCTATTTCCAGCTTAACCAGATGTCGCAGTCAGAGGCCATTAAGGTGGAAACATTACATCTGGATGGTGAGGCCCAGGATTGGTGGTTTCATGGGATGACGACACTCGGACACTCTACAGTGACGACTTATGCCGAGTTCACCAGGAGGGTGATAGAGCGTTTTGACAGGAGGGACCCGGAGCAGCACTTCGTTGAGCTGACAAAGCTCAAACAGACTGGGAGCGCTGAGACTTACATTTCAGATTTCTTGCGGGTTTCGGTGATGGTACCTGATTTATCTACGGCTCGGATGGTTTACATGTTTGTGGAGGGGTTGTCAGAGCCACTTCGCGGCCTAGTCCGGTCGACTAGACCGGCTACCCTTCAGGATGCCATCAGCAGGACTCGGGATTTACAGGATGTCTTACCCAGGACTCGGACACCTTATCCCCAGAGACAGGCCTTCTAGCCTAAGGGGAAAGACACGAGGATTCCGCCTCCCAAGGCGAATCCTGGGCGAGGGCAGTTTGATGATGAGGCCAGGAGAGAGCTGAGGAGGAAGCGGTTGTGCTTCACGTGCCAGGAGCCATGGGCACCGGGACATAGGTGTGCTGCAGGGAAAGCACATTTCATTGAGGTCTTCTCCGAGAGCAGTGGGGAAGAGGATGAGGGGGATGACGTGGAGGCAGGAGATTGTTATGCAGCGCAGGGCACCTTACCACCTCCACCACCCGCAGCAGGTGGGGCATCATTTGCACCTACTGGAGGAGCTCTAGCCGCATTGCGGGGAGCTCCCAAGTACTTGACGCTGCGTGTACGGGGGACAGTATGCGGATAGCGGGTCTCAGTCTTGGTTGATAGTGGGGCCACCCACAATTTTATTGATGCACAGATGGTTGAGAGGAGAGGCATACAGACTGAGGGCTTTGATGGGTTTTCCGTATTGGTCCCAGGAGATCAGACTATGGCATGTGCTCGGTATGTCCCAGAGTTGTCGGTGACGATGGGCACTTATACATTGACCGATCATTTCTTTGTGGTGGATATTCCTGTAATATTCCCAATTAGCCTTGCTAATTGGAATATTTCATTTTTGCTTTATTTTGCCGCTTTAGCTAGACATAATAAATAAAGTGAGAAATAAGAGGGGTCACCTCACTTTAGTCATCTCACTTTATAAATAAAGTGTTCTTTTCCTAGTAGATGAACGTTGTAACTTAAAGAGGGGGCCTTGGGGGTCCACGTGGATATGATGGAGGAGACATAAGGTTAACCCAAGGTAAACTGCGCAGATCCAGGGTGAGTTAAGTTTTGGAGGGAGATTGGTGTTATAAAAGGAGAGGCTCTCACCTCATTTGATCATTCATGGTTTGATATTATTATTGATAGCTGGACTTCTGTCTGCTTCAGCACGCCGGTTGTTTAGTCGGTCTGCAGCACTGTTTAGTGCACGAGTGTCTCCGGTCGGAGATCTCACCCTTAGCCTCGGGGGGCTTCGAGTGCCGGCCCTGGTAAGGTTTTCTGGTTTCACCCTTAGCTTCGGGGGACTTCGAGTGCCCGCCCTAGTAAGGTTTTTCTGAGTTCTATCTTGCAGTTCCAGTAGCAGAGCAGCAGCAGTTTCTGAAGCAAATCTGAGGAGGAGAAAGCCCTCTAGTGGCTGCGCAGTTCATTGAGGAGAGGACGCTGTCTCATCCAGGGAGAGGACGCAGTTTATTTCAGGAGGGTGAGGACGCTGTCCAAGGAGGGACGCAGTTCAGTTCTGGCCAAGGAGAACGCCGTCCATTTCTCGAAGGATAGGGTTGCGTATCCGAAGGTTTATCATAGATCTAGTCGGGGAGGATAGATCTTGCGTATCTAGTCTTGTATGTTGCGCATCTAGTCTCGGGTGCTGCATCTCGGGGGTTTTGCACTAGATCCACCTTGAGAGTTCCGGTGATCTCGATGAAATATCGAAGATCTAGTCCGGCATCCGAGCAGCACATCGATCCGGTACCCCCAGAGGCCGAGATCCGAAGAGATATTGTCATATCCAACATAGATCTCAAGGTTTGGTGGCGTATCCGACAGGAGGACGTGCATCGCAGAGAAGGACGCAGATCCGGTTCAGAGGCTTCAGACCGCTCGTATCCGAGTGTTCGTGGAGCGTATCCACTCGCAACGCCGATCCGAGGAGCAGACTGGGAGAGGCAAAAGCTCATCGCCGTTTTCTAGCCTTCAGTGGCTGATCTATTGTCTGGAGGGTTTCCTGCGCTGTCACTAGCAGAGACAGCGTTTTCTATTGTGGAGGGTTTGCAGTCTTCAGCCCCAGCACCAGCGCAGTTCATCTTCAGCTTGCAGAGTAGCTAGGACGCTGACCTTGTTGCAGCCATTTTCTGTTGAGAAGGTCTCCACTTGCCTAGGGCAAGGATAGGTGCACTTGCTCTGATTTATTATACTCCTCTCTATGTACTTTCTGATTAATAAAATGGCTCAGTTTCTGGTATTACATGTGTCATGATTCAGTGATCTGGTTCAGTATTGTATTTTCTATATCTGTCTGGCATATTTCTGTTTATTACTGGTTATTTCCCTTTGGGGGGATATTACGGTGGTATCAAAGCATAATCCTGGCTCGGCACAGCAGTGCTATGACATCGGAGAAAGGAAATCATACGGAACGTAGCGGTTGCAATTCCCGAGCGCAGGTTGGAAAAAAGGCCAAAATGAAAAAGGGTCAAATTTTGAATTTTGGAATTAGGGCGTTTTACGGGTTTTTAAAGGTTTTGGGCGAGGATCACTTTCCCAAATTCTGGAATTTTCTGAATAGTTTTCGGTGGATAATCGGAGGTCAAAGTTAAGCCATAGTATGGTTTTGCGGCGAGCGCGATGCGATTTCGAGGGCTTTGTAGACATATAGCGAACGGCGATGGCATGTGATGTGGATAAGAGGGAATTTAAGAACGGGGTCGGCGGGATCTAATGGAGGCCATGTTGGCGAAGTTGGTGAGAAGTTAACTTAGAAGATGGATGCAAAGATGGATGCATTCATGCGGGAGGTAACGAAGGTTGCGAGAGGACGCGGAAAGAACCCCTAGGATCTTTCGAGGGTGAGGGAAGGATCGGGAGCATCTAGTTACATACGGATGCTATTCCCAATGTGACGGCGCGAAGGTCGATCCCATGGACACGCGACCCTGCCATGCCTACCTTTCCGAGTAGAGGAAGAGGAGCAAATAGCACCGAAGATGGGGATCTGGCTCAACATGCGACTACGTTGCGGTTGGCGGAGTATGGGACGAGGAATTCATGGATGCTCTTCCTTTCGATCAATATATCTCCGGTTCGAGATGTGGCGTGAACTTGCAGAGCGGGAGCGACACAGGGAGCCGTGGCTCCCACCGTGATAGTCACGGTGCGGCGAGCGAGATTCCATTTACCGACATTGGACGGAGACATCCGAGCGCTCGGGGAAGAGCTTGGGTGGACAAGTTGAATACCTCTTTCCGGCTCGGCCAGGGTATCGGAGGAGGAAAACCATTAAAATAGACCGCCACACTTGGAGAAGAGGACACAGGATTGCGGGGAGCACGAGGGTTGCTAGTGTGACACGGGGACTCACCATCATTGGAGACCTCCTTGACGAAGTGCCGGTTGATATCGTAGTGGAGGAGGTAGAGCCTACCCCAGGTAAGTCATCCTACGAGAGATGGGGTCTTCGAGTGGTAGCGACACCACCGACGGATGGGTGAGGTATCGGGAGATATATCCACTATCGATGAGGAGCCTTTGGGGATACGGAGATATTGAATGATGGTATGACAGCGGTATCATGGCTTCGGACGGACCTTCGAGTTGCGGGGGAGAAGGCCGCGTCGATACGGGAGACCATTTTGTTGCGGGATCGAGGAGGCACCGGAGGTGTGAGTGACTTGTGCCAAGTCGGCGGCCAAGTTGGTCCGCATTGAGGGTATAATGGTTACGGTGGTACAACTGAGGGCACATTGCGACATCGGATCATTTCCCTTTCGGGCATGCATGGATGGGATAAACGGTATTGTTGGGTCATCTCTTCTAGTTGGAGATAGAGAGGAAGAGCCACCTGATCGGGTCTCATATGTTGACTTGGATAGTGGTATGAGACGATCGAGTGCACGGGGTACAGCGACCACGTGTTGAGATTGGATGGCAAGAGATTTTGAGTTGGTACTCGGTGGAGCGATTTATGGATGAAGGGAGGTCTCGAGGAGAGATCTTCTTGGAGATGCCTTCGACACACCATGGGGTGCAATGACTTTCTTCCTTCTCACAAGAGCGAATGAAGATGGGGGGACATCTCCGGATGGATAACGTCTCCTCATGCTTGTGTTGGACATCCTTGAGCCATACACACCATGGTGGGAGTTTTGCCTACCTATTTGATTCTTGATAGGGTCTCATGATCCTTGAGAAGTTTATATTCGAAATCCCCTTGAAGTGCCAAATCGAGAGAAAGTTGATTTAAGGATGGTAGCCTCATGGGAGAGTACCGGGATGAGGAGAAGGAGGCATCCACAAGTGATTGAGTGGATGGGGATGATGAGCAAGGAGCTAGGAGGCTACTTGCGGATCTGTGACACCGAGCGGCGGGAGGCTTGGTGGCAGTGGATTACTCTTGAAAGAGTTTGGCCATCACTTGACGACTTGCTCTTCCTAAGAGTAGGAGGATGGGGAAAAAGATGGATGAATACTTGCATCATTGAAGGCATAGAGTATGGATGCATGGTGTTGAGGTGTTACTCATATCATTCATTGTGTCTTCATCACATGAGTTGTTTGATGGAGGTATGGAGAGGCAACACAATGTCTTGTTGCTTGGGTTGTTCCTAGGAAAGCAAGGGCAGATTGCTCTCACACTTTGTATGATGTTGCGGGGAGAAGGAGATGGCACAATCTCCATGGTCTTTGATTGGGAAGCACTTCCACCTTGGGAGGTATTCCATATTTATTGCAGCATTATTAGAGGAGTCTTTGACAAGGAGCATGTCAAAGAGCAGTCTTCATCTTGTGAGAACTCATTGCATGAGCTCTGACGTTGTCACCTTGGAGCGGAAACATTATGGAGGAAGTATGCACGGCGGGGAATGTGGTGGATCTATAACCCATAGGTCCCAGGATCACTTCATATTTGTTGCACTTACAAGAAGTAATGATGAGAGAGACATCTATGGCTTTATTCTTCTTGACTTGGGTTTCCAAGCATAAGGAGAATTATCTTCTTACACCACATGAGACCTTCGGCATTTCCTTCATTTTCTTGCTGATCATGTCTTCATTCTTTGATATATATCAGATTTATGTGAGGAAGGCTTGATTATGAGGGAGACACATGAAATTTGGATGTGTCAAAATGAATTAAGGAAAAATTCTCACAATTTACGCACTACATGTTCTAATGGAAGCATGGGAGGAGGCATGGCCACCACTACTATGTATGCGTTCTCTTTTGATGTGGGCCATGAGGTTGATGTTCTGACCATGGGCAAGTGTTTCGGGCCTATGTTGTTGTCTGACAGGCATTACTATCATTGCGTGGAGTGTGTTGGATCTTGTACATTGCTTGCCATGTGATTTCTGAGGTTACGGTGGATGAGGCGCAGCATGGTTTGTTTTGGGCCGGCTTGTTCTTCATGATGAAGGAATGACCTTCTAACGATTATTTTCACTTTGCCATTGGAGGGCAATGATTTTGACCCGAGGATCGGCATAGACTCTACACTTGTCATGAGTGGAGAAGAATGACATGAGGTAAGCTATGATGCTTGCCAAGCTCACATTACAAGCCCACCTTCATTGCGAGCTTGAGATGGAAGGGGATTTGCAGGAGTTGCCTTGTTAGGAGGTAGTATTTTGGTGGAATGGTTGGCAGAGATGGGGGATCCACGGGAAGAGATATTCCTCATTATATTTTCGACTCCATGCCTTGATGAGAGAGAGATGATGAGCGGTGCAGTCGGAAGTCGGACAACTTACACGGCCATAGATGCGGAGCGACGGCGGTCATGGTCTTCGGTCATAGCTAGAGACGGTGGCCGATCAGGAGCCATGGGGCTTGTACGATTCTTGGCACCGCGATGGCAATGGGATCGGGAGGACTGTTGATTGGCGGTACCATGAGAGGCCGGAGTTTGGGATCCTGGCATTGGAATGTGTATATCGGGGTGATACGGGAGACGGAGAGAGGTTTCGGTGGAGGACCCCGGGCACATTTTGCGGTATCGGCGAGGGCGCGTATTTCTAGAAATGGGCTTGTTCCGGCATTGCTTGAGAACAAGCAATTTTTCTTGGATGAGGATGCCACTCGGGAGAGCGAGCGAGACTTTACGACATCCATCACTTCGATTTGTGAGGACAAGCAACGCTTTAAGGAGGCACAACAATATTCCCAATTAGCCTTGCTAATTGGAATATTTCATTTTGCTTTATTTTGCCGCTTTAGCTGAACATAATAAATAAAGTGAGAAATAGAGGGGTCACCTCACTTTAGTCATCTCACTTTATAAATAAAGTGTTCTTTTCCTAGTAGATGAACGTTGTAACTTAAAAGGGGGGCCTTGGGGGTCCACGTGGATATAGTGGAGGAGACATAAGGTTAACCCAGGCTATTTGCGCGGATCCGGGGGTGAGTTGAGTTTTGGAGGGAGATTGGTGTTATAAAAGGAGAGGCTCTCACCTCATTTGAGCATTCATGGTTTGATATTATTATTGATAGTTGGACTTCTGTACGCCGACGCGATTTGAGCATTCATGGTTTGATATTATTATTGATAGCTGGACTTCTGTCTGCTTCAGCACGCCGGTTGTTTAGTCGGTCTGCAGCACTGTTTAGTGCACGAGTGTCTCCGGTCGGAGATCTCACCCTTAGCCTCGGGGGACTTCGAGTGCCGGCCCTGGTAAGCTTTTCTGGTTTCACCCTTAGCTTCGGGGGACTTCGAGTGCCCGCCCTAGTAAGGTTTGTTCTGAGTACACTTTTCAGTTCCAGTAGCAGAGCAGCAGCAGTTTCTGAAGCAAATCTGAGGAGGAGAAAGCCCTCTAGTGGCTGCGCAGTTCATTGAGGAGAGGACGCTGTCTCATCCAGGGAGAGGACGCAGTTTATTTCAGGAGGGTGAGGACGCTGTCCAAGGAGGGACGCAGTCCAGTTCTGGCCAAGGAGAACGCTGTCCAAGTGAGGAGGAGGACGCTGTCAAGTCTGGAAGGGAGGACGCTGTCCATTTCTGAAGGATAGGGTTGCAGATCTGAAGGCCTATTGTTAGATCCAATCTTGGAAAGGGTAGATCTGAGCAGCCACTTGCAGATCCAGTCTTGTATCTAGCAGATCTGAAGGTTTAGCCCTAGATCCAGCTTGGAGAGTTGCAGATCTGAGGAAATATTGGCAGATCTAGTCCAGATCTGAAGGGTTAACACCAGATCCAGCCCTAGAGGCTGTAGATCTGAAGAGATATTGTCAGATCCAGCATAGATCTGAAGGTTTGGTGGCAGATCTGATAGTGGAGGACGCAGATCAGGGAGAGAAGGACGCAGATCTGGTTTGGAGGCTTCAGATCTGTCAGATCTGAGTGTTCAGGAGCAGATCCACTTGGTAGGACGCTGATCTGAGGAGCAGACTTGGGAGAGGCCGGCTCAACAGCGTTTTCTAGCCTTCAGTGGCTGATCTATTGTCGGGAGGGTTTCCTGCGCTGTCACTAGCAGAGACAGCGTTTTCTATTGTGGAGGGTTTGCAGTCTTCAGCCCCAGCACCAGCGCAGTTCATCTTCAGCTTGCAGAGCAGCTAGGACGCTGTCCTTGTTGCAGCCATTTGTCTGTTGAGAGGGTCATCACTTGCCTAAGGCAAGGATAGGTGCACTGATTCTGATTTATTCGTACTCCTCTCTATGTACCTTCTGATTAATAAAATGGCTCAGATTTTGGTATTACATGTGTCATGATTCAGTGATCTGGTTCAGTTTGTATTTGTATTGGTGCATTTCTGTTTATTACTGGTTATTTCCCTTTGGGGATATTACAATTCCGGACACCAACCTGATATTGGGTGTTCAGTGGCTCATTACTCTGGGGAAGGTCACGACAGATTGGAAGGCCCTAGAGATGGAGTGGGATGATCCCAAGACAGGGAGGCATGAGAAGATACGGGGACAGCACACATACCCGCCTCAGACAGTGTCGGCACACAGGATGGAGGCGACCTTCCGCAAGGGGGACATAGAGTGGGCTGTAGAGTTGCGAGCTTCAGAGGCGGTGGATACAGGGCAGACAGTGCGTCCTGAGCTACAGTCTATTCTCGACAGGTATGCAGCGGTGTTTTGTAATATCCCCAAAGGGAAATAACCAGTAATAAACAGAAATATGCTAGACAGATATAGAAAATACAATGCTGAACCAGATCATGGAACCAATACACATAGAATGCCAGAAAACTGAGCCATTTTATTAATCTGAAAGTACATAGAGAGGAGTACGAGAAAATCGAGAGTGGGTACCTATCCTGCTCAAAGCAAGTACGAGAATCCTCTCGGAAAAATAGGAAATGGGCACTCGACCATCCAGTGTTTGGAAAAGGGCGAAGCGAAGTGATCCCCTTACCGGAATGAGCTAAAAATCTACAGATCACCTATACTCGCTGCTCCGGACAAAACCCAGAAACCATTTACCAAACGGACCACCTCCGAAAATCGCCCCCAGAAACCCTCCTCCTACAAAAACGCTGTGCCTCCAGGAACAGCGCAGAAGCTCAAGAAAACGCTGGGGAAAAAGGGGGGAATCCAACCACAAATCCTCCAGATAAGATAACCAAACTCCTCGAGTACAGAAAGCTCTTTGAAACGACGCCAAAACCCTCACACATGCTCCTTTGCTCATCGGTACCAATCCTCCTAGATGAATCGAGGCGTCTATGTGCTCGGATCTCGCTGGATCGACCTCCAAATCAGTCTGGCGTCCTCTCACTGTCGGATCTGCGCCTCTCCTCGGATCTGTAGATACGCCAATATCTCCTCGGTGCACGATCTCCCAAAATTTGGATCTAATGCTATACTTCCAGGATACGCACCATACCAACTAGATGCACGATTATACACTCGAGATCTATCATCACCAAGGTACTGGATCTATCTTGTAACCCCCAGGATACGCGTCCTCCTCTTGGGAGCCGGGCCAATCTCGCTTGACTAATCAGCGTTTTCTCTGCTCCTGAAACAACGTCCTTCCTCCTCTGAACTGCGCAGCCACAAGAGGGCTCCTCCTTCTCCAAAACTGCACCAGAAACTGCTGCTACTCTGCTACTGAAACTGAAAGGTGAACTCAGAGCAAAACCTTACTAGGGCGGGCACTCGAAGTCCCCCGAAGCTAAGGGTGAAACCAGAAATAACCTTACCAGGGCAGGCACTCGAAGTCCCCCGAGGCTAAGGGTGAGATCTCCGACTGGAGACACTCGTGCACTAAACAGTGCTGCAGACCGACTAAACAACCGGCGTGCTGAAGCAGACAAAAGTCTAGCTCTCAATATCAATATCAAAATATGCATGCCCCAAATGAGGTGAGAACCTCTCCTTTTATAATGCCAAACTCCCTCCAAAACTTAACTCTCCTTTGACCTGCGCAGTTTACCTTGGGTCAGCGTGAGGGCTCCCCTCATATACGTGTGGACCCCCAAGGCCCCTTCTTTAAGTTATAACGTTAATCAACTAGGAAAACACTTTATTTTATAAAGTGAGGTGACTAAAGTGAGGTGACCCCTCTTATTTCTCACTTTATTTATTATTTCCAACTAAAGCGGCAAAATTCAACAAAA